>JAUMHD010003390.1:0-15015 GCA_032359135.1 Ulvella scutata
GGGAAAGACTTTCGTGATGGTGCTGTTGTGCCATTCGAGTGAAGTGGTGGATGTTTTGTGTTAGTTGATTTTGGCTAATTGGGTTCATGCCTATTTACTACCTTTCCGGTCTGTAAAAAAAGATAAATAAATACATGCTCCACACAGAACGCTGGGCCACCACTTGCCACCTTCGTCTACCCCCACCGCGCTGAAGAGATTCACTTTCTTTGGGTTGACATGATTCCTGATCGAAGGTACGATTGTTTGCCCTTCCTGGGTACCGATTAGGTTTGTACTGCGTCCAAAGAAGCCTTGAAAAAGCACCAGGTTCTGGAAAACTGCCCTTCGCGCGCCAAAGAACTCGACAATAATCATTTGGTTGCATTCGTGATGGTTTCCGCGCATGGCACGTTACTGCGTGATCGTGCCGAATGATACAGACTGAATACGAGGTGCATGGCGGACTTTGAACTCAAGGATCGGCATAACGTTCGCTTGGTCACACTTTAAACTTACATATGATTATAATAAAGTGCTTGCGATCGTTTGATCGCGATTCGGCTCGTTGCCTGAAGGCTCGCAGACCTGCACGCAGGTGCACAGAACCGTTCAGGACACTGGGGCTGATACCCGACGGGGACAGCTTGGTCAACTTTTACACTTAGATATGGGTCTAATAAAGTGCTTGCGACCGTTTGATTGCCATTAGATTCGTTGCCCAGAGTTGCCGAGGCATCTGAAGTTTGTATGGGGATGCTTGTTCGTCATGCACGCACCACGTCAGCGCGTGCCATTTACATAGTGCGATATAAGAACTTTATTTAAGGCTTTCTAGGGACCTAGCAGGGGATATGGTGTAGGTCGACGAAACCGCAGTTTTTTGTATGGGCCGATTTTCGTCCGGGACCCAGTAGTTTGTTGTTGGCCACTGTGCATGGTGTAGAACCTTCGATTCGTCTGAATCAGTGAATACGAATCGGGGCAGTTGGCATAAAAAGCTTCGTGAACGATGGCTGTTCTCTCTGCAAGCGAAGGCTAAAACAAGTCGTAGCTGCATTGTGGATCGAAAGTACCAGTCGTCAGAGGTGGCAGTTACCTCGTAGCATCACCACAGCCAGCCATGTTGACTTTCCTTGCGCCGCTTCTGCTCATGTCGACTGTCACGGGACTCAGCGTCTCTGATTGGGACAAACCTTGGTTCTGCCACGGATTGGACTGCCCGACGTACACCGTCACGCAGAAGAGTCCCGCATATGAAGTCAGGCAGTACAAACCTGGTGCGCCCCTGGCACTGGACGCTGGCCAACCAAAGTACACTTAGGACATTCTAAACTATTGAAGGTCTGCAGACATGCAATGTCTCACGGAATCATGTGTCATGGTCGCTGCTCTGCTGCATGTCTCTGCTGTGTGGTGTGTATGTGACATGGACACCGAGTACACTCCGGAGGCAACCTGTCGCGTTGCCTCCCCATATTGAACTGTTGTCACGACGTGGCGCAAACACGCGTGGTTCGCGGATGAGAGCAGACTGCATCAACGAAGAGAACAGGAGGATCTCCTACAACAGTCACCAGGATGAGATCAGTGCGTGGTTGCAGGCATGTGGGTCTCTACCACAGAGAAAGGCTTCCAGTACTCGACAGCTGTCTCGAAAGGATTCTGGGTGCGCTGAACTCACTACGTTGCGCTGTGATTTGCAAGTCAAGCACAATGGTGCATGGGCGCTGAATGCCACCAACAAATAGACGGGTAGATATGGGCATGTATCTTTGCACACAATTGTATATCTGTTCAGGTGCACCTGTGGCTCATTCTGCACTCTTTTGCATGACCTCATGACAATACCAGCTTGAGGTGCAAATGAGGTGCAAAACCACCTCATCACAATACCAGCTTGTCAGACAGCACTGGGGAAGGTGACTCTTGCCAATAAAGTTACATCGTTTCTCACTCAAAACGTTTTCATGACACACCTTTTGAATCTTCAGGAGGTTGCCAGGGCAGCTGTGTGCACCTTGCAAGGCCTTCCCCAACGAGAGCATACGTATACCCCACTCAGAGCAGTCCTTCCAATTACAAGCCTGGTGACTGCTGCAGAGACATAGTTAACGAATGAGAAAAGACTAATGATGTGCTCATTTTTTGGTGTTTTATGTGTAAAATTCATGAATGTACGGGGTGAACCTGCTAGTCTCTGTTACAAATGGTCACCTGTCTAGGGGTGCTGTCTGATGTACAGAGACAAGTGTAAGGTAGTGAATAGGCATGAACCCAAATAGCCAACAGCAACTAACACAAAGTATCCACCACTTTCGGGGTGAGCACGATAGAAGCTGATTATTCTGGTTCACAGTGGCTGACAAGTTGTCAAAAACGATACGCCTGAACTGCTGCAGTTTAATTGAGCGCATGCTGCCTGCAGAAACTGTTCCAGTACATCGGAGGAGAGAACGAAGGCAAGCAGACAATACCGATGACAGCTCCTGTACGGGTGTCTGTGAACCCAGGAGCAGGGCCTTTCTGTGAGGATGACTTCACCATCTCCTTCTTCGTTCCCTATGATCTGCAGGTGTGCATGATCGCCCATCCATGTAGTCTCAGTGTACACAGGCATGGCACACTCAGTGCATGGCAGGTCTGTCTGTGCACTTCCTGGACGAATTACCTAGATGAGCATGTTGGTGGATTTACAAGTGCAGCTGCAGCATGAGGTAAATTTCGTTGAGCATGTTGGTAAATTTACACTTGCAGCATGAGGTCTGCAGGCCTGAGTTTATCGCTTACCAACCAGAAAGGTAGTGAATGAATAGGCATGAATCCGATTAGCCAAAAGCAACTAACATAAAACATCCACCACTTCGCTCGAATGGCGCAACAGCACCATCACGAAAGTCTTTCCCAGCAGGTCTGCAGGCCTCAATAGTACACTTGGCCCGAAACCAACGGCCCACTTTCACAGAAAAATAATACCATAAACCATCACATCAACCCCTAAGGGAATGGGTCTCTGAGGAGCAGGGTAGCAATGAAAATAAGAAAAACCACAACAAAACAACAACGGGGACGTCTGTGCCTCTCATTGGCACAGACGTCCCAAGAGAGTGCAAACCACCCTGCACCACCCTTCCAACGCTTGATTACGAAGAATTTTGATGTCTGCTTGCTTTGGGGTTGTTGTTTCACCAGTTTTGGCTTCCAAAAACAGTGGTGCCTGAAAAGTAGTGAGGGTCTAAATACCCTCTAGGAGCAACATTTTGTGCAGAGGATGCATCCTCTATGTCAAGTAAACCGTTCTTTGTCAGGTGATTAGATCCGGAGCACAGACAGCGTTTGTGTTGATGCCTATGGCTGTGTTCAACAGCTACGCCTCTGCATTACGCCACAGCCCTTTTCCACAACCCATTTCATGCTTGCAGAGCACAGCACCACAGCCATCGAATGAGGCCGTGTTCTTGTCCCAGTCACCACCGTTTGAGGCGTACGTGGCAAGTTATTCGGGATGGAACTCTGACAAAAAGTTCACCAAGGTTGCAGCAGACCTCTTTGAGGAGCTCAAGACTGCAGGAGTGGCCGTGAGGGAAGACATGTACTACACTGCAGGCTATGATTCGCCATTCCGCCTCACGAACCGCCACAACGAGGTGTGTGGGGCGCTTGCACTGAGTTTCGTTGTTTTGTGTCGCTATTCTTGGTGCTTGTTTGGTGTTGGTCCACCATGCTCTTCAGTGTGTTCTGGTTCTTCCCTATCCCAGTGCACTGCAACGGCATAGATTCAAACCCACTGCACTGTTCTGGTTTTGTTTTGATGGGTGTGGAAGTAGCAAGCAACTGGGTAGTGATGCAAACGCTAGAAGATTGCGGGTGTTGCAGTGTTCTTGACAGTTATTAGAGTGGTGCAATGCTTGCAGGTTTGGCTCATCAAGAAGGAAGGGAAGATGGTCGATGGTGTAAGTAGCAGCGGCTCTGAAGGGTGGGATGGAACAATCCACACTGTTACTGCTTAGGTTTGTTGGGTTTCTGCCTGCAGCAGCAGCTTGATCGTCGTTCTAAGAGCACGTGTATATGTGTATGAGTGGAAGAAATTTCAACGTGGCTGTTTTTGGTATGTGTCAGTCGTTCAGTATTCAGTATTTCAGTATGTACTGCTGTTGTTTACTACATGTTGCTTCACACGTGTAAGGACACAGTATCCAACAGCGACAGCGAATGACTGGCAGTGAATCACTGCTGTTACGGCTATTGATTGTTGCCTTGGTTACCGTCAAGACCGTTGCCTGTGCATCAAATCAAGACACCACGCATGCATTTTTGGTGCACACCCAAATTGGCTCACACACAATTGCTGCAATATCTATACTGCAGCGCCCCAATGAAAAAAAGCAAATCGTTTCCCTTCTGAGCAGCGGGCATTCACGAATAAATTGTAAGCTGTGCAGAGCCTGTGCAGGTTCCAACCAGCTGTTTGTGCCTGGTGCACGAGTTGTGATGTTTCGCTCAATGATGTGAAGTGAGTACGTATATTATCATTTATAAATGTATGCGTCTTTCCAGCAGCACTGCCAGGCGCTCTCGGGTGAATAGCCACCCGCCAACAGTTCCTGGGGGCACCCTCTGCCAGGCCGGATGGACAACGAAGGCGTTTCGTATTACGATGCCCTCAATCTCGACAGGCGTGCCTCATCTGCAGAGGTAGAATCGGCCTTCCTGAAGGTAGATGAGGCGTTCCGTGACATCGGTGCTGGTTGGGAAGGGGAAGCAGCGGCTGGTGCAGAACTGATACGAGAAGCATACGATGTGCGTGCTCTTTTCTTGCCCTTGCATAAACATTCTTTCACACAGCAGGCTCCTGGGCACCATCATCAGGTTGACGCCAACATCAATTTCACCCACAGGTTGTCTTCAGGTGCTCAGTGACCAAGCACAACGGAATGTTTACGATGTATACGGAAAGCAAGGCTTGAAAGCAGGGGACTCGGTTGTGCCAGTATGGCCAGTCAGGGAGCAATGGCTGAAGTACCAGCAGCAGAAGTGGCCCCAGGACCGCTATGACGTCCTGATTCAGTCCTCGGACATTACAGTATCATGCAACGCGACAGAAACAACGTCTTGCGTGCTGCGGGGAGTTCAGCCAGACGTTTGGCCAGTGATATCTGGTGTTGGGGTAGACTCTGTCATGAGGCTGGATCACTCTGACAGCGTGATGGGCTTGGTGGGATGTGTGCTTTCTTTCTGTTACATCTTGGATACCCTCAGCTTTGGCCACGCTTTGCATAGTCTTTGGGCTATCTCCAACCATCACGAGTTGCTGTGCAGGCCGCATGAGGCTTCGAAACCTGTTCAAATCCAACCGACCTCTTTCAGGATGGGTGCAAGTGCCACTATGGGTCAAAATTCGAGCCTCCGTGCGAGATGTTCTTAGCCTGGGACTGTGTTTAGGGAAGAATGCCACTGGTAGTGTGTCGTTGATGAGAATGCTCTCGTCTACATCTCGTGCTGAGATCACTGCATCTGCGGCTGGGTTCCACAGCGCACCTTCGTTTCATGCTCATGTGGCGCACAACCTAGGTCCGCATAGGCTAGAGCTGCACTTGCAGGTATGAGCTCTATAGAGTACGGTCATTGTGATGATTGTGCCATGCATATGCCCAACACCTTCATCGACACGTAAATCTTCATTCCCCGTGCCAGAAGGGCTGCACATGTGACAAAACAGAATTGCTACTGCTGAGCCTGCTCAACATTGCAGAACCATGCTCCAGAAATTCTCCACTTCTAGCCAAAAGGCCGACAGAAATGCTCCAGAAATTCATTTTGATGCAGCTGCCCCTCGTTACCAGCATCCTGAACTGCTCACCAGTAGCCATCACATCTGCTACACCAGCAGGTCTCAGCACTGACACTTGAGCGCTGTGCAGCATAACATGACCTCGCAAGTTGCGGCAGCGGCAGAGATCAGATTAGGTGGCGCCTCATCTCTGCGCACGAGGCTCTCGCTGCTCCCCAGCAGCGCTAGTTTAGAGGTTGGGTTGGCGCATTCTGGGCCCCTCACATCTGGGTATGCTGGGGTGGCTTATGGAGGACTGGGAACCACCGTCAGGGTGCGCTTGTCGCGCGCTGGCCACTCTCTGCATCTGCCGCTGCAACTGTCCGATCGCTACCAGGACTGGAGAACGCTGCTGCTTGCGGTGACGCTGCCGCTGGCTGTGAATCTAGTCGCCTCCCAGTGCGCTGCCTCCTTCTACGAGTTCTGGCTCTTTCGCTTCCTGGCTCTCCTGCTGTAATTGAATTTTCTTTCTCTTCCTGGTTCTCTGCTTTTGCTTCCTGGCCCGTTCTGCTGTAATTGCATGTTCCTGGGTCCCATGCATGTCGAGAAAGCGCAAGTTGTCCTGCTGTACAACCCTGGCGCTTCTGTGCAGATTTCTCGACATTCATGAGTGTGATGCATTTGCTGAATATGCACATGCAAACCGTCCCGTTTTAGTGTATACCAATACCGCATGTACACCTTCCTTAGAAAGGTACCGTGTCCATTCACACCGGCACACGGTGTTGCCGCCCGGTGTGTTGTCGAATGAAAATAGTTTACCATCCGCAACTTGCCAACCCTCAAACCGCATGGAATCGTCAGTACTGCAGCTTGCATGCTCACATGGCAGTGACCATGCATGCATGCAGGCTGATCATCAGGCCGATAGTCAGCTTCATTGCGCGTGCACATGCGGCAGACGAGCGCAAGCGGCTCGCGGAGCAGATCGCTGCGGCTCGCAGCCATGCATTGCGGCAGCAGGCCATCATGGGAGAGCGGGTGGCGCGCATGGCGGCGAACGACTCGGTTAAGTCAGGCTTCCACGTCATCAAGGTACGTTTTCCCCGCTTCAATGCACCTGAATACACGTGGATTTTGCCTTCGGCTCGCTCTTTGCAACACACACACTCCACACACACTCCCATGCACCTGAAACTTCACCACCGACCCGCCGTATGCATACCCGGACAACTTGTTGTTCAAGCTGGTTGAGAATGACGCATGCTGTTACATCAAAAGCTGTAGTAGAGGACCAGAGGAACGCCGGGCATGCTGTCTTTAAGAGACAAATAGGCTACTCAAACTGATACCGGTCCCGCAGCATGCTGTGAGTGTGTATTGCCACAATCAGATCAGTGCACCTCATCGAGTGCCGATATGAGAACACTGCACTGCATGTCTACTGGAACTGCGAAAGCCACTGCCTGTCTACTGGAACTTTGTTTCAAGCATACAGATCATGTCACCTCATCGGATGTTCGGAGGTGTCATCGAGTATGAATGAGTGAGGAGCTTGGCTGCCTCGCTGTCGGCTTGGCGTCAGACCAGCGGGTGGCATGTCCGCCGCCGTCCGGCATCTGACCAAACTGGTGTTTTTTCTCAAAATGATATTGAAACAGGCTGCACTAATCGGGGACCAAAAACAACAAAGGCTGGTCTCCTTCTTCGTTCCCAGGCTGAACGAACTAATTGGGGGCCATGCCATACCCAGATCGGGGGCCTAGACCCATCATCAGGGACCCACGCCATTCCCCCCTTATACGCACGCTGTACAAGAAGAGCTTCGGTCTCAGCACCCCCGAAAGGGATGGGACAAGGACATACACCCCCGGGCCGCACGAGACCGCGAAGGCAAACACAAAAACAAAGCCCGTCAGAGGGGCCGCAGTGCATGCGCAGGCAGCTTTCATCACCAGCAGCTCGTGTGGTCATCACCAGCAGCTTGCATGACCACATGTCGCATGCGCAGGCAGCTTTCGGCCACGTAGATGGCTTCCGCGCAACGCTGCAGGCGCAGGCAGGCTGCTGCGGCATCCCAGGCGATGACCGGAACACTGTGGAGGCTGCTCTGCAGCAGTGTGACAGCAGTGACGAGTGGCTGGACGCCACCACCAGCATGCATCTGCTGGTGCTGGATGGGAGGGTATGCATCAGGGAAGGGCGGGACAAGAGCCAGCTCTGCGGGCTTGCTGACCTACACCCTGGCGGCACCAGCAGCTTGTACGTGCTGTACGCCTGGCGGGGCCAGTTCTTTGAAGCGCAAGGTAAGAGTACGGCTGCCTTTGAGGCTGAGACACCCGTCACAATGCCGCATTGTTCTATGCATGTGATTGTATTGCCGGCGGCACCATGTTGGTGATGCGGGTGTGCATGCAGTTGCCTGCTTGTTTCGTCAGTCAGATTGGATTCAGAGTCTTGTTGTTACTAGGCGAAAAGGCAGTGCATGGACCATGAGCCGTACAGTCAGAGTATCTAGCAGCAGTGAGGCTTGCATCACGACATGCATCACTGATCCGTGTGGCTATCGTGCAGTTTCCGGGGACGAGGAGCTGCGGCTGCCTAACCGTAAAGCAACACCATTGTCAGGAAAGATGGCTTCTCTTGCGCAGCTGCTCAGTGGCTCTGCTGCTGCTGCTGCTGCTGCAGCAGCACAACCTGAGCCTCGAATCGAGGAACGCAACGGGTCAGGCACTGGAGCTGTGCATGATGAGAACCGGGCCCCTTCAAATGGCAGCCCGGCAGTAGCAAGCCACACAAAGTTGTAGAGAGCAGAGATAGCAAGAGAATTATGACTTGAGTTATCAGATGTCGCAAAATTCGTTTAGCGTCGGATGTTCATACATCAGATGAAAGTCTTGACCTCAGATACAGATGCTTACATTTTTCACACAACACTCATTTCTCGCAGCCTGGACAATCTTCAGCAGAAAGGTCAAGCCTTCAGCGACCGTGCCCTTGTCACGTGACCATGTGCCATTGTCGTAGTCTTCCCCATGCTTCAGACTGAAGCAGCTCTATCGCATAGCGCACCTATGTGCTGCATACATGACCGCCATGTAACACATGCATGAAGAGTCTACAGAGAGCACTGTGTAAATTTCATCCACATTGCAATGTAGCCGCCTGTGTTGTCTGGCTCAGGACCAGGGGAGTTGCTCCAGCAGCACTGCTGGACCTATCTCAAGTTGAGAGGGCCACAGATGTTCCCCTGTTGAGTGTTGTGTTTGTTCCTGATGCGAGCTGCCGCGCCAGGTCGGAGTTCATTCTTAGAAGTGGATTAAAGAAGATGTGGGGTGTTGAAGAAGTGGATTATTGAACGCTGTGATTGCTAGATCTTTGTTTGAGATGGCTGGAGTGAGTGCGAAAAGCATTGCATTTGAATTGATTTTGAATTTACAAGTATTGAATTTATCCTGTCCAAGTTATGCATGGTTGTTTCTGGACTAGTTAGTGTATGCAGTACTACATGTGACTCAACAGGTATTGCTGTTACAAGCTGCTAGAGCCTGCCGAACCACTTTGGCACCGCGTTTGTAAAGAACTGCAACGCCCCTCAAAGAACTGTCACCCGTTGGATCGGCTACAGATGCCATGATTAGTAACACGTATTGCTCACGATCACCCCACAGATCTGATCGGAAATCAGTTACTCTCTCCTCTTAGACAGCCCCCATGGCGCAGTTCACCACTTCGTTTTATTCCAATCTTTTGTTGAGGCCGTGTGGCACATAAGCCACAGCATCTGTCATCACACAACAACCCCCCCCCCCCCCCCACAACACCTGTGTTTACTGGACTGTGTGCACTGGAGTCTCACTCCTGCATGCATCCTGCGACATCCGGCTTCTGTCCTCGATTGTTGCACACTTCTCTGCACTCATCACACTTGGCCAGCAGCAGCTGCACGATGTCCCTGTGCCCCTGCATCTTCACTTAACATGAGCGCGACTTGAAGAGAAACCTTCTGGGCAACGTGAAAGCGTCTACAGTGATGACAAGCTGTTGGAAATGTTTCAAGTGTGCATGACGTACGCGGTCACAAGCCTTGTGCAGAGCAGTGTTGCCATCAGAGTCTGCGAGCAGTGCATTTGCCCCATTATCTAGCCTGCACGAAGATGCCTCGTTTGAAAAAGTGAGCTGTAGGGTCGCTTTAAGGAATTGCGAGAAAGTAACTATTTCGGCGAAATTTTCTTTTTAGCGGCCGGTATACCGCGGTACATAGAACAGTTAACTATTTTCCGACGATGTTCCGGGGTGACCTCCGCTCAAAGCAGCTAAATTATTTCTGCCCTGGCCGATATATCAGCATTAATAGGAACCCTGAACAACTCCAATGCATGTTTACATGTCACTTGTATGTGAAGTGCCATGTGCCCACTATAGAACTATCAACAGATGCTAGTTTCGATGAGGCACGCACAGCAGGCTTGCTACATCAGTGTGTCCAGCATATGCTGCTCTGTGCAGGCTTGTGGCGCCCCCTGCAGTCTGTGCATCCACTGGTGCCCCTGCAGCGCAGTGATCCATGGCGCTGCATGTCTACATAGCTTCCATGTGATGCGAAATGCATTGCTCTGTAGCCAGAGTGGAACAGATCTTCGGTGGCACTAAGTCCGTCGTTTTCATGTCCTCAGACATGTGGCAATGTAAGTGTGGTTGCATGGAAACATACCAAGGGCTAGCAGCAGCCTGCAGGCTTCAAGTTTTCCTGATCTTGCCGCGTAGTGCAACGGGGTGTAGCCACTCTTTCCTCCTGCACACCCAACAACTAGCTTCCACAGCCCATGCAGCACATAGTGTTGGGGCCAGTCTGTTCATGCGTACCTACGCCATCAGACACCAGTTCGTGAGGTCGTTTACTTATAATCTCCTGAATGCGTTCCACGTCGCCGTGCTGGGCAGCTGCACATGCCGAGCGCATGAAGTCCATTTCTTGCAGATTCTGCTCTGTCCCAGTTATCGCGCATTCGCCACAGTCGCATCCCTGAGTCACTCCAGTGCCGCCCAGAAACGTATGCTTTATCTTGGTTCGTGGCATTTTGGATCATACCCAGGTTGTACATGAGGTTATGTTTGCACCATGGAGTCGGCACAACATGGAGTGAGCGTGCAGCTACATCTATCCACCAACAACGCTACATGCTCACTGATTCGTCACAGAGCAGCATTCATTTCGATACGGCATATATAATATGTATCGTCGTGCACCGTGCAGAATGCCCACTGCTATACCCAGCAAGGGAACGACGTCGACGAAGCAGGCGTTCAAAGCTGCCAGCTGCGAGTGTGCTTGGCCGTACTCGCGACAAAACGTGATGAGCGATAAATATTATAATACTGACCCCACATCTCTGGATGTTCAGTGGGGACTGTCTACTGCATGTGCCAACTAGCAGCACCATGCATGTATGCTGCTATTACTAGTAATTACTGCTAATGTATCATGATACAACCCTGCCTCACCCATCCCATGTGCGGGTCACTAGCAAGACATGCCTATAACACATTTTGTGCAGTAAAAACGAGATTCTCACGGTGCAGCCCTCCTTGGGAATACAGACACGCCGAGCACCACACACACAGGTAAACGCCAGGGCTTCGCAGAGCATGGTTTGTCCGCCTCCGTGTTTCTGTATCCTCCACCTTGCGCTCTCTGAACTGTGCAGCCATGCCATCCTCATCCCCCACCCCACACTCCTGCCCCCTCCCTACTGCGCTACTGTAGATGTACTTTTCACTGTTGTGCCACCAGAGTCGGTGACCAGACACAACTGTTCGGGCATGACTGCTGCAGTATAGTACCCTCTCCATTACACATTCCTCGGGGACTACGCACCCGGCACAGAAGCTCGAACCAGAGCTGTCTCAGTCCGAACCGGGATCCAAACCCAGGATCTCCCGCGTAGAAGCGAGCTGAAACACCAGCGGGCCGGCCCACGGCTGAGGTTACTGTCAGCCCCAAGGCTTTTCTGTGGCAAGCTCATGCACGCAGCCTCCATTACATCATTTCATGCCTATACTCTTGCGTTCAAATTTCGAAAAGTTTGAGAACGGAAAGTTTACTGCACCAACGTTTTCTTCAAAACGAATGCTGGCTGTTGGCCCCTGCAGGTCATCAAGTACACAACACACAACTGCTGATATGGCAGAATGTTCCTCAACTAACGCTTCTGGAACTCTGCGGTGTTCAAGTCATGCTCAAAACACCATGCTTGTGCTTGATACGCTGCTGCGCTTGTGCCATCATAAACTGCAAGTCACATCCATATGTGAGACAGGGTATAGTTAAGGAATGGGGAAAGACTAATTATGTTAGCCAAATGCTATAAAGCAGTAGTTTTGGGGGGGCGGGGGGGGGGGGTATTACATACAGCAATTCACAATTTTCCTGGGTGGCCACGATAGAAGATGGCCGACTCTGGCTGCCAAGTTGTCAATAACAATACCTCTGGTGTGAGAGTGGTGAGGGAATGAATTGAAAGCCTTGTAGGACGATTTCTGCGGTTGCCCATTTGCAGCCTTTTTGGCATGTGAATAAATTATTCGCGGACTACGCCATACTAGTTACCGAATAACTCAAGCACAACGTAGCACGTGTGAGAGTGCCGACGATGGTGCTACATCACAGGGTGGTGTGCGGGGATGCGCACGAAACAGTTCTTCCAGGCTGAGGTTCTGAATTAGCTCCATTTTATCCTGGCTGTGGCTACTCATTGCTAACGCAAACTCTGCCACCTTGGTGAACCTATCTCGAAAAGAGCTAAAAATTGCCTTCGCCACAGCAGCATCAGCAGTGTCCCTGCAGGTTGATCTCGTCATATCTCCTCAGGCTATTCGCTTGACTGAAAGTATGCAGTTTCAGTGATCTCCGTTTAGTGATACAAGAGGATACAAGAACATCACAGCAGCACACAATGCAGGGAGGTATGAAAACGCACAGTGAACAGAACTGACTGGCCACAGAATAGTAGTACAAGCATCTGGCCCTCAAATTCTCACATGCAGCTCCAGCTGTCAGGCGACGCTGAATCCTGCAACGCAGACCTCAGTTGGAAAGTCGATTAGTGGCTTGACCAATGCTGCAGTTTCTTGGAAGGCATTGTATCATATAAACCATGAGTTGCACACCTCTCCCCAAGAAAGTTCGGTCTGTGAACTGTAGCTAGATTGTGCTTGTGCAGTGTCTCACAGAGCCACAATGGGAGGTCTGCGTTGGCATCCCTCTCCACCTACAAGGACAACTAGTCATTGTTGCCATGAACCACATTCACTCCGTTCACCGTCTGCAATCACTGGACGATCCCGTGAGCAGTCATATTCAGCGGCATACATGCTTCATTCTCATTGAAACACACTACTGTATGGTTGAGCACCAAGGAGAGCACGCACGTCTGTTTGATTGATGCCCACTGCTTGAACTTGCAGCAAGTCCTTGGTGCGTGTGGATCCGCAATCGAAAATGGTGGGAAACAACTGCACTCATGCTGGAGGATTCTGTCGCCGTAACGTGCTCGTTTGCCTTCAGCTGGCTCTGAACAGGTGTGACAAAACGCACCGTCTCGCTGGCAAGGAAGTCATCGATACAATAGTAGTTTGCCATGGCTCTATCCCCTGGCACCTGATAAACTGATCGGAAACTTTTGAGTCTTAGCCGTGCAGCACGCGCCCTTCCTCTCACGGGACTACCGCGAAACACGGGGTCGAGGTCAACCTACAGCCAAGAACGCACAGCCTCCACTGAGACCAAGCAAGCAGATAGCACTATTTACATACACTCTCCAGTGTAATTCGAGAATTGAATAGCTATATTGTCCACGTATATTGCAGCTCAAACACGCACAACTGACAGCTGCAAACAACGAGAGCGAAACAGCGAGCACAGCTGGACGTAATGGCCGTGGTGCACAATCTACGCAAGTAACAAGCTTCTGTTGTACCCAGCTGCAGATATAGCTGCAGCTGATCATGAGCATGGCATCCTTGCCACATGCATTTCAGCCATGTCACCATGGTGCACCAATGTGACTCAAGACAATGCACATCCACTTACTTCTGTTCATGTTCAAAGACGATCAGAGGTATTTCTGCACACATCCATACCCTGCTAGAGCAGCCAAACTGGCACCCGAGCATACCATCACTGTATA
Organism: Ulvella scutata; assembly: GCA_032359135.1. Classification (NCBI taxonomy): domain Eukaryota; kingdom Viridiplantae; phylum Chlorophyta; class Ulvophyceae; order Ulvales; family Ulvellaceae; genus Ulvella; species Ulvella scutata. Next base: position 13,939 of record JAUMHD010003390.1, read on the forward strand.
GTGATACATGAATCCACACTCTCACTCCGAGCTACTGTGGCAGCTCTGGACTGTGCTCCAAGAAACGATGAGCGAAGACAATAAACTCGCCATGCGAAATTGCTCCCGCTTACGTTCCTGCTCAAATCACCCTGCCTCCATCTGGCCCATAAACCTGCCACGTGACCAGTGTCGTGCAAAATTGTTGAAAATAGCCCGGGCTGACCCTGGGGAACCCGGATAACTGCATAACATGTTTCAATATCAAAGGGGGGACCCTTTGAAAATCGATGAACCTATACAGCCGATCCGAAATATTGCCCGAGCAACCCGGCGGGTTGCGCAACCCTGCACGTGACACCCATCGCACACTCGGTTACGATGCGGTCCCTGTTGGCGACCCTGTGTTTGCTTGCAACATCGTGCGGCGTTATCTGCAGCCTGTGTGTTTGCCTTCCTGGTCCCGTGTGGCCCGGGGGTGTATGTCCCTGTCCCTCCCCCGAGGCCGAAGCCCTTCCTGGGTATGGCGTGGTTCTCGATTTGCTTCTTTTCTTTTACGATCGTAGGTGAATCACACTCCTCTCGCAGTTTGGATAAAGGTGCTGGGAAAGACTTTCGTGATGGTGCTGTTGTGCCATTCGAGTGAAGTGGTGGATGGTTCGTGTTAGTTGCTTTTGGCTATTTGGGTTCATGCATATTCACTACCTTTCCGGTTTGTAAAGGCGAATCACACTCCTCTGAAGCAGTCTCCACCAAGGCCCGCAGGCCCCCCACCTCCGTCTCAGCCTCGAACTCCTCCATCAGAACACAGACGATCTGCTGCGCTGCTGTTGTGGGCGCCATGCCGACATCAACGCTGGCAACCATCCCTCCATGGCCATCTGTTGCGCTGCTGCTGTGGCCGACGTCAACGCTGGCAACCATCCCTCCATGGCCATCTGCTGCGCTGCTGCTGTGGCCGACGTCAACGCTGGCAACCATCCCTCCATGGCCATCTGCTGCGCTGCTGCTGTGGCCGACATCAACGCTGGCAACCATCCCTCCATGGCCATCTGCTGCGCTGCTGCTGTGGCCGACATCAACGCTGGCAACCATCCC
>JAUMHD010003401.1:0-15165 GCA_032359135.1 Ulvella scutata
GGGCTCACTCTGCTGGCCCTGCAGAGGCGCTGGCAACTCGTGCAACTAGTTCTACCGCACTTCTCCGTCCGCAAACACCCCAGCATCTCCGCAGGATGCCCCGTACTTCGAGCACTTCTGGGTGTTCAGATGGATGCGGGATGGACTGCGAACACGTTCCGGGCACGCATGAAGCGAAGTTCGTGTGCCCCTTCCCTGGCTGCTCAACTGAGTTCTCGGTTCAGTGTACCTTCACAACGCATCTGAACTCATCTCACAACCATTTTGTTGCTTCTGAATCTGTGCGTGAAAGCCTCGGTGCCAAGCGCATCGGCCTGTGCCTGTCATGTCGCTCGTTCATGGTACTCACCATGAGGCATGAGCTGCGGCAGCACAAATGCGCTCCAACCCCACCATCCACCACAAACGCATTGAAGTCAAGACGGCTAGTAACAACCTAACCTACATCCCAACCACATAGAATGCTTACAAACATTGCATTACGAATGATCCTGAACCTTTTGCTCAAGGAGATGGCATGGAATGAAGGGCTTGCAGCAGGGAACCTTCACCCAAAAGCGCTTGACACATGTCGCTATCGTATGGAGCGGAGAGCTCCCTGCAGATGCTGGGGCTGTGCGTTCTCGAGGCCGGGGGCCGGGGGGCTGGGGGGTTTGCTGACGGCCACGGCGTTGTAGGGTGGCTTGAAGATGTCGAGCATGACCGGCAGCACCACGAGGCCCTGGAACGCGCCGCACAGCACGATGACGAGCAGCGCGTAGAAGAAGGTGATGAAGACGTACGAGCCGCTGCCGGAGAGGCAGAGCGCTGCGATGAGGGTGGAGATGGCGCCGTTCACGACAGCCGCACCCGTTGTCTGCATGCATCACACGGACATCACACCCCGTGCTTTCAACACGCAGCAGGAAGGCACCGCCTCATTGGCAAGTGAGATGCAACGGGTGTGCATGGTCTCCATGCAGAGGTGAGCCAGGAAGCTGCGGGCATGTTGGTCGGGCTGCGCCTCATTATGCCATCCGCGTGGCCGCGTTCAGCCGGCGGGAGGTGAGCAGCAGGCTGCAGTACATGCCGGAGAAAAGAACAGGGTGAGAGAATTAGGGCAGAAAGTGCAGAAAAAAGGGTGCCATTTTCGACAGGGTCAAGGGAAGAGGAGAGAGGGGCAAAGGGCGGGGGGGGGGTGCGCACGGCCATGGTCTCTGCGAGACGGTCTGCATGGTCATCGATTCGAATCGACAGGTACCCGTTGACCACATGCACGCTGTAGTCGACAGCCAGTCCCAGCGAGATGACGAGGAAGATGACGCTGACAGAGTCGATGAAGGTGCCTCGGAAGTACATGAAGCCCACGAGCGCGAGGATGGCGCTCGCAACGTTGAGAAAGGTCAGCACCGCCGCGACAGGGTTGGCGACCAGCAGCAGCACCACCAAGGCGATCATGGCAAAGGCAAGGCCGATGTTCATCAAGGCTTCTTTCCCGATGGACTTGTACTGCTCGATGTCGAGGAAGAAGGGGTCGAAGGGGAACGTGTTGGGGCCCAGCGGCGCGGGGATGCTGTCCGCGACAGCCCTCATGGAGTCCATCGCGTTGATCTGCAGGCGCGCAAACCAGCAACTTCAGTCAGAGCTGCATGAACGCACCCTCCTGGAATGCGTCCACACAGCAGGCTTGCACAGCACCCGTGCATGTGCATGCGTGCCGCAGGCTTGCCATGGGTCCACTTGGACGAACGGTCGAAGCCTGTACCGGCTGAGGCGGCAAACAATCTGGCGGGGGCACAGTGCGCAGGCCTAGAACACTTGAAAACGGTATTACGTAGTACCGAAACAACTAGGGTGCTCAAGAGGCCAGCAAGGAAACGAAGAGCGAATCGTTCGTTTGGATGCAAGGCGGTACAAACTGGGGCGGTGCTGAAAAATATGAGGGTGCGGCGCAGGGGGTACCTGGTCGGTGGTTTCTTCGAGGTAGCGCCAAGTGACGTAGCTGCGGGCCGCAAAGATGCCGGAGGAGGGGTCTCCCTCGGTGACAAACACAACATCTCCAGAGTAGCGCGCTCCGGGGCCAGCCAGGTACGCCTGCAGGTCTTGGTAGAACGTGGCCTGCAGGGGCAAGGTGCCTCGTGATGGAAGGGGGAGATGCGTCGTCCATGGTGACTGCGGGGGGCTCGCACACGCTTGATGCGTAGCAGGCCAGCACCGCGCGGTCACTGTCAGTGCAGGCAGCGCAGTCGCAGAGCATGGACGCTGTCAGTTGATGGGGTGCGGTGCAGGCAGAGGAGGGCCGGCCAGAGAGGCACATAGGTGCGGAGATTGAGATGTGGCGGAAAGAACTAAAAAGTCGCAGCAAGCAGGCAGTGAGGGGGGCGTACAGTCGTTATCAGTCCTCCCTGGAAGTCCTTGAAACCGACCCACCAGGAGTTGAGAGTGCCGGGTGTGACGTACTCGTTTGCACTGTACAGTTCGAGGCTGGTGTCCATCTGCTGCTGCACTTCCGCTGTGGAAAAGTCCACTGGTGCCTGCACAGCGTGCGCAGCATGACCTCCCACACCACATGTGCTACAGACCCTGCTGCACTACCCCTCTCTGCCTCTCCCAAGAAACAACCGGGGGACCGCTGACACTCAACCCCCCCCCCCCCCGCCCCGGTTAATACCGGCATGCTATACAGCAAGGCGCGGCCGAGATGCAAACTTGGGATCACGGCACACGCATCTGACCACTTGAAATTAGAACCACCCGGTGTGGGTAAAGCGTGTGCATGCGCTGTATGTGTGGGCGGAGATGCGCACATCAGGGTTCACGGCATCTCTGGTCCAGTAGATCTCGATGGTGGTGCCTGCCTCCCCAAAGAAGTCCTCCTGCACCGCCACCCAGTCCCGAAGGTACGAGCCCTCCGGGATGAAGTCTGCACATGTTGAGCGCACACGTTGAGGCACACACTGAGCCGCAGCACGCACAGCAGCAACTGCAGCAGGGCTTATATCCTGGACCCGCAAGTGCAAGGCGCCAACAGACGAGAGGCCCTGCCGGGGGTGGCTCGGGGGTGGCTCGGCAACCACCCCCCCCTTCGGAAGGTGAGTGCGCAACGGGGCATGCGTTGGAGCAGGCTGTGACCATGTGTGGAGCAGGCCGGGCAATTGAGCAACTTTGCTTGTGAAAGGGCACAGCAAACAAACGGGGATGCACGGTTACAGGCAAGAGTGCTGCGTGCAGTTGGAGGGGGGCAGCAGGAAGTTCATGGAGGCCGCCGCACCGTTTACGTCCGCATCGACCTTCATCTGCGAGGTGCCGTAGATGCCAGCCGCCAGCAGGCCCACATACACCAGCAGCACAACGACCTTCACTGGCAGCTTGCTGTACTGCCTTCCCAGCCACCGCATCACCTGCATGCATGGAGTAATCAAGCGCCCCAAACAGCAGCACGTCTTGGTTTCTTCCGACATTTAAAACCTTAGCATTATTCCTCCTGATTTAGGCTCTCAGATACTATTGAAAGTGAGGAAATTGAGTGATGTAATACTCTTGGTAGTTGCTTATGCAGACACACTCATGGTGCGTATGTGAGAGGGGGGGGGGGGAGGTGGCGGCGCACAACAACGCTCACACGCTGGCTGGGGAAGCCGCTGAACAGGAAGCCGCTGCAGACGCCCTTGTCCTTGGTCTCCTCTCCGCACTGCCGCCAGCAGCACACATCCGCTCGCCGCGCGATCTGGCGCCTCTTGTCAATGCTCATGCATGCGGCGAAGAATGTAATCTGCATGCACGCCACGCTCGTCAGCACTTGTGCGACCCAGGCCGCTCGTAGCCAGCACCGCGCGGCCCCCGAGCAACTACCTGCTTATGTACTTGCCATGCACCCACCCTGTGAAAGTGGCCGTTTCAATGAACGCCAGGGGCCTGCTGTCGCATGCCTCACTTGCACCTTTTGCGTCCATTAGTCACTCCCAAAAAACGCCGAAAAAACGCGCCGACCTGATTGCCAACGAAGCATGACAGACTAGAGCCCTGTGGCCAAGAGTGCGATCCATTGCAAGCGGCACACCTGGAAGATGAGGTTGAAGAGGAGGCCAAGCGCAGCATAGATGGAGAAGGTAGAGAGGGCAGGCAGGGAGGTGTTGGAGCCGATCATGAAGGCGCCAAAGTTGGTCAGCGACGCGACAAACACGCTCAAGCCGCCTTCGCTCATGGCCTGGCCCATGCGCACGTCCAGAGGGAGCTCCTCATCGGTGCTGTCCAGGGCCGTTGTGAGCACAAACACGCCATCGACTCCGATGCCCAGCATTATGAAGGGCAGGATGGACATGAGGGGCGTGAACAGCAGCCCGATATATGACGCCAGGCCGTACGACGCGACCACCGCCATGCCCACGTTCATGAGGCCTGCACAGCTTGCTGCTACTGCATTGAAGACTCTGGCAACGTGAAAAGGCAGTGCATGTTTCGGAAACGCGAAAAGACTGAAGCGAACCGCAAAACCGCGGCACCACTTCATTCGAGCTCCACAACCGCACCATCATGCGAGTATTTCCCGGCGCCCACCTCTGAGCTGCCCACTAGGTTACGTAACTCGGCTTGTAAACTCGCGATGCTTACTACCGCTCTGACACCGCAGTGAAAGGAACTAGGCCGCGCTTGTGATGACATGTCTTGGCATGCATGCATGTCGGTGTACCACCCACGTTTCTTTCCTCTGCAGCTGTCAGGTGTGGCAGCGCACAGAGTGGGGATGCTGTGCACGTGGGTGGGTGTGGGTGGGCCCCAGGACTTATCGGGCCACTGCAGCTCCACTTCCCACTGTGGGTTCAGTATGAAACGGCTCCCACACACACAGAGGAAGCTGGGGCAGGCCATCTCAAGATGCCTCGCAGAGGCGCGGCACACAGTTGGGGGGGGGGGGGGGGCACACCGCTATAGTTGAGGGCGATGCGGCGACCCACGAAGCCATCCTTACAGTTTGAGAGCGCAAAGCCGGTGAACACTGCAATCAAGACAATGGCGAGCTGCAGGTTGGCAAGGTCGTCGGAGACTGTGCCGCCAAACTCGTCGCCGAAGGAGCGCTGCGTGAGCCTGGTGATGACGTACTCGCTGTCCGCGTCGCCCTCCTCCTGCAGCGCACCCGCCCGTGACCTGGCACCCCTAACCCCTCCTGCTCAACACCACAGGAGCATGCTCCCTGCTACGTCCTTTCCGGAATATGGTGTCGTTCTGAATAGTGAAAATTGTAGGATAATGAGATACGTCTGATACAAACGTGCCACAACTGCAGGTACTTGCCAGACGGTATTGTTACGGTTGGCCGGCACTAAACTGTGCAGAAGAAGCCGCCAGTTTAGACACAGCTATGAAAGTTTGAATGTGCTGTCATCGTATCAAGGACAGAGAAGAAAGGACACACACACGCAGAAGAAGCACATGCAGGGTGGCTGCTGCACGTCTGAAGTTTGTTCTTAAAAGAGACTCTTTGTCTTGCCCGTGATTGTGGAGTTGGCTAACGCTGCAGGCGCATGGCACCAAAGTTGGGTAACCCTGCAGAGAGGGGGGTTAGAGAGGGGGGGGAGGACCTCCAGGATGTCCAACATGAGCTCCTCCAAGGCCTGCGCAGGCTCATCTTCCTTCTGCATCTCCCTCAGGGTCTCGTTGCCTGCCAGGAAGTAGTAACCGGCCAGCACCTGCGCAGACTGCACGGCACCTGCCTGCTCCACAAGGCCCCCCAGCACCTGCACCGCCGCACACTTCAAGCAGCTTCCCCCCAGCACATGCACGTCAACCTACGTTTTGAGGCGCGCCCTTGTCTATGTGAACACACAACCGTGCCACCAGGACGTGTCCCTGGCAGTGGCCACATCTTGAAAGGCAGTGCAGGAACGCTCTCTCCATCAGCAAGCACAGGCACATATGACAGTGTGTGGCACGGCAGCCTGCCTTGCGGTGGTGGTGGTGGGGGAGCCACCACGCGTGGAGGAGCCACGCCTCAACGCCCCCTTTCAACACTCAACTTGATAGGGTGTCTGTATTGACATCGCCGCTGAGATCAACATGCATGCCAGCAGCGCCTTTCCCGCAAAGAAGCAGCGACCTCGACCTCTTGTTGCGGGAGGCAGCCTGCAAGGTGGGGCTGTGGGCCGCACCAAGGCTGCCGAAACCGCTGAATTAGTTTCTCAGGTGGAGCGGGGGGGGCGGGGGGGAGCGTGCCTGGCTGAGGGTGAAGCCTTGACCTGTGAGATCTGCATCCCATGTCTGCCTGCTGTTCAGCGTGGCCAGGATGTCCGCGGACGTGCTCCATTTTGTGGCATCGTAGCTGAAGATCTCGGTGGGGTTGTTCATCAAGCAGTCTGTCACGACATCGGCACCTGTAGCCACAACACACGGCCATGATTACGCTTGAACGCATTGGGCGCCCGTCAACAGACCGCGGCATGCCGCTGTGGCGCTGCTTAGGCGCCCCACAGCCTGCCCAGGTGAGCAACTTGTGTCACTAAACACATCCATAGCACTTTATGAACGATGCCACTAACTTTCCAGGTTATCTTAGATTTCTGTTTGGCGTCTGGCCCTCTCACCGCCTTGTTCCAGTGCTGCATCCAGAATCAGAGGGGAATTATCACAACGCGAGATTCGAGGGCTCCTAAGGCATACTCAAAACAAAAGCAGTGCGCAGAACTGATGGTTGCACTCAGCGCCAAGGCCACCAGCCGAGGCTGCACCTTCTGTGGAGTTCTGGTTGAGGCACAGGGTGCTGAAGGAGATGGTGGCAGGCAGGCCCTCGTGCTGGCCTTCGTTGGCATACGAGATGTTGGTAATGCGGTTATGGATTGCCAGAAATCTATCAAACGCGGCGGGTGTGAGGATGTCACCGCCGTCCGCACGCCGCAGCTGGAACATCTCCAGACGGGCAGTGGAGGAGAAGTGCTCGTTCACAAAGCGGTTGCGATCCTGTGCTTCGTTGTCGTCCGGCACCCAGAGCTTCTCGCCTCTGCATGCATGCAAATGAGTCACTGAGCGTATGCATGTCATTGACATGCATATGTATGCCTACCGTTGTTTAAGGGGAGTGTGAAAGGGGGACTGTTTCGAGTTGGAGTTGAAGGCTGCTCAGGGGGGCGTGTCGCGCTGCAAGAGGGGCATCTCACAAACTGCCGGGCACAGAACCACCGATCAAGCCCCCCTCAGGCATGCAACCTCGTGTGTGGCAGTGTATGCATGCCCCTCTTGCATGCGGCTGCCTCTCAAGCAGGCCTGGCAGCTGCACATAGACGTGCGTCTTGTGCTGCACAAGTAGTTCACCAACAAGACACAGCTCTGGGGCCCTGGCCAGGCCTGGCAAAGTGATGAACAGCACATGCATGAACAGCCTATGCATGCCAGCGGTGGCACTCTCTATACACCAACTGTTCAGAGGGCTACGAAAGATCAACGTGGGCAGTTGCGAAGCTGAAAACATGTCTGAATGCACCCTGTGCCGACTGCTGCATGCTGTGAAGAATGATTGCCGCTGCCATCAGGGGCCCACTGGCCGCTCCCGCCTCTGCCACAGGGGAAAACACATGGATCACATGCATGTGTCTTTACGTCCTGAACTGATGCTTACTTGCATGTGCTGCATGCACGCGCGTACGCACCGGTTCTCAGCCTCTATAGACGCCACTCCGGTACCCAGGCCGATGGCCACCGCCATGGCGGCGACGATGACGAGGATGGGGCGGCGGGCGATGAAGCGGCCTAGAGCGTCAAATAGCTTTTCCAGGTTGCCATTGACTACGCGGTTGAAGGTCTGCAGCACGCCTGTGCTCTTTGCCTTGCCTTCCTCAGAAATTTGCTTGCTCATGCCTGCTTCCTGCTTCCTGGCCTGTTTGTTGCGCCAAGGGGCCTCTCTGCATGCGGCACCGTTGGGTCACATCTTGTGGCTTTTCTTCACAGCCTTTCTGTGACTCTGTTGCGGCACTCAGAGGATGGCGTGTCTAGTCCTCAGAGCTGCAGTGGTGGGCGCTGTATGATCTTTCAGGTGATTCATTGCAAGCAGCTCCGTGAACAAGGCATCTCAACCACGAGCCTCGACGAATAGCACAAGCGTCTGTGATCAAACGCGGCAGTACAAAGCAGCAGGCTGTTGATTACTTGTTGAGTCTGCGCAGTGCCTGCCTGCCAATGGCACAACGTTGCACAGCTGTTGCAGTTCATGTTCAAGAGGTGTGTGACTCAGGTACCTGTGTGCCTGAGCTGTTGTGGTAGCCGCGCACTGCATGTGGTGTGTGCACAGTTTGGACGCAAGGTTTGGCTCCTGAGACCCCATTTGCTAAAGTGTGCAGACGTCTGGAGAACATGTATCTTCTTCAGATCCATGGCGTTGCATGTGGACGCATCGAGAGGGCACGTGCACGTGCGTGTGGGACAGTGCATTGCAATGCGAGGTTGTCACCGCAAGCTTCTACACATTGGATGATCTGATGCGAGTTCTTGACAAAAGTCTGGAAATGCTTGCCAATCTCAAATGCACAGTTTAAGTGACTCAGGAGTATTCGCACTCAAGGGACGCATGCGTACAGATCACGAGGAAGACGAGAAAGACCAGCTAGCTGCACCGCGACTATGCGTTGGTTCGGTACTCGCGCAAGCTTTGCGCAACGTGCACTTCGATGAACCACAGCGACAGCGTACTGTAATATACATCTGTGCATTGTGTTAGCACGTTCTTTCTAGCGCCTAGAATCTCGATGTGTGGCAACACAACCGTCTCGAAACCAGAGTCGCGACTGCATGATGCATTACTGCAAAGCATCAACGAATGGGAAGCTTTATATGCGCCAACGTTGCATCAGCGAGGGGAATGATCGGCACGGGCGAACTGAGGAAGGCGTGGGTGGGAGCCCAGACCTCTCGAGCACGCTTGTTTCAAAAAAATTGACTTGCCCGCAATAATAGAACGCGCAAACTGATTCTCCATATAGAGCTTATCATCGAACCCAGTGTGGATGCATCTGGTGCCCAGCACATGAGAGCGGCAGCGCGTGTGTGACCATCGACGCAGATTCTCGAGCACAGTTGGTTGCAATTGCACCAGACTCAGTACCAGAAGCACAACATCAGCATGCTTGCATTCTGCCTACAGAGAATGCGCGATTCGCAATGGTCACTGACGCGAATGGCTGGAAGTTCGAAGACCGCACTAGACTCACAAGCCTGAAATGCTGACACGGACCTGGTGGCCGTCAAGAAGGTACGCAAAGGAAGTGGAGGGCCACTATGAACAGCTCCGAACTACGAACTTCGGGATGCAAGTTGCTGAAGCATAAACGACGCACCTGATAGCACGCGTAGATGTGGTGCGCGTAGATGTGGTGCGCATACACTCGTGAAAGCTGTGCCACGCCTAAAAGCGACTTGTAAACTCAGACTGTTTGGAATCATTGACTTCATGGGTCATACTCTCTTACATTGGTCGATGATGGCGAGATGCCTAGGCATGCCTGTCAATCCACGTGCCATTGACAAACACAGACAGTAACCCTTCCAAGTCCTTCCACGTGGCCATAATGCATGTGCTCCCACACACCTGCTCATTGCTGCGACATCCATTTCCATCCCACATCTCAGTAGCTCGGTACCCTAGTAGAAGGGAGGGCGTACAACTCATATCTCTGTGAACCCGGCTTTTGGTGTGGAAGCCTGGACACAGGCGTACAGGAAGGATTCCACAGTCCAATAGATAATCCCAGATGGTGTCTTCACTCCAAAAGTTACTGCGCAGAACTTCCTACGTACAGGCACGCCCGCATGTAGTAGTAGGTCCTCAGAAGGAAATAATGCAATTTTGGGCGGCAACACTGGGCTCACTACAGTGACCACCTTCACACTGCCACGCCCTCGTCGGGAGCATCAGGCACAGCGCGAGCGCAGCAGCGATACAGCGCAGCACCTGCGTTGCACAGGCCTGGCGCAGTCGTCCTCTGGCCTGCGAGGGACGCAGCTGCTGCTGGGGCTCATGAACCTTGCCCACACCCTGGCATGCAGGCATGGGTGCTTTCTACTCCTGGCGGCCGGTGCTTTCTACGCCACGTATCAGTGTAGATGTGAAACTGTGAATCATCCCTACTGTGACTCGGCGTGCGCTGGAGTATGGAGTGGAGGTGTGGGGCCTGCCCGCTGCCTCAGCCGCCGGGAAGCGCAGTCTGAGCAGGGCTTCGCCTTCAGAATACCCCCTTATTTCTCGCCTATTGCTACAAGCCACTTTTCGTCTCGCATATTTAAGCGACACTTAGCCGAGATGGTGATCACTGGTTTTGACCCTGTCTCTGTTGTTAAATCTTGTGTCCCTTGGGTGCGTGATCCATCTTTGTTCCTACGGGAGTGTGAGGCTGGTGTATGTGTTGCGGCGTACTCCGTCATTGCCGTGTATATCCGCCCGGCTGGGTCCGTTGTCCGTGTGTTTGCTCCCGTGTTTGCCTGGAACATTGTGTGGCGTTCTCTGCAGCCTTTGCGTTCGATTCCCTGGTCCTGTGTGGCCCGTAGATGTATGTCCTTGTCCCATCCCTTTGGGCGTGCTCAAGCCGAAGCCGAAGCCCTTCCTGGGTATGGCGTGGTTCCCGGTTGGCTTTTGGGGGGGGGGGGGGTGTGTTGTTTTCTCTTCTGTATTCATTCAAAGACACTACATCCACGTCTGAATGAGGTCCCCACATCCACATGAACATCCAAAGCACGGGGCACAATACCTACTTGCTATCCTATCCTATGCAGTTGAAGGCCTGCCGCCATACGCAAGAGATGTCCTGAACGGCTAGGCCAATCGCCTTCTGCTGCCCCTGGCTGGAAGTTGTTGGACACTGAATGCAGCTTGCATGCAAAGACTCAGTGCACCTGGAACCTGAAACCTTATCTAGTTCTAGTATGAAGCGAAACTGCAGGTGACGAAGTGCCATGTGCTTGCCGTCCCTGAACCCCACAGGTTCAGCCCCGTGGGTTGGGGGGGGGAGATGCATGTCACCGCTATCAGCAGAGAACATGCAACATCATTGATACAGTGTCGAACAAAAAGGGGACAAAACTGATTCCACAAGCAAAAGTATCTTCACTGCTTGTTTGCAGCGTCCAGCGCGTGCAGCTGAGCAAGCACCGAGGCGGAAGTGGAAGGGTTTGAGACGCCCTCGTGCGCCAATGCCAGGGCCGCAGTCATAGGTGACATGCAATTCTTGCCAGTCCCAAGTTCAAAAGTAGACCTGATGTTAATGCTAGTTGTGGTGCGGCTCAAATCGTTTGATAGCAGCTGCTGCGAACACACCCTTGGAACACAACCCCATGTCCGCTCAACTCTTGCACTTTGGTACTGGGTATCCTCATTCCTGGCTTTTGGGAGTCCAGAAGATGCAGGGCTGATTCCACCAGCACCGTACGGTGCAAAGTGAGCACCGTACGCTGCCACGGGCCTCCTTGGTGCGTTTGCGCCTGCACCTACAGCTGCAGACCCATATGTTTGCACCAGCACCAGTCACAGTGCAGCGCCCACAACGTAGACCCCACTGCAGTTGCGCAAAGCATCAATATTAATTGCAATGCATGATCCAAGTCCAGCTGTTCCTGGTGTCCACAATCCGAGCAGGCAGCTACAAGGCAGGCATGCAAACAACTAAGCAGCAGTCGGATCCTCTAATTCAGCATGCACCACTGTGATCCATCCAGACATGTTTTCCAGAGGGACACCTAATCTACTACAACATAGAGTCCAGCTCTAGATTGTTATTTGCGCAGTTGAGGGGAAGGGCCCGTACTCTGACCGGAGTTCTTGCTGGAGGCAGAGACAGTCTTTGAACCGCACGACCTGGAGACGTGTGCGGGCGGCCGCATGGAGCTGGAGGCCATGGAGTCAGAATCATCCTTAGCGTGAGACACGAACACAGATTCGAGGCTGTTTGATGCCTGATGATCAGCAGGATCCTCGTCATGCGTGGGGGGCCGCAGAGAGTATCTGTTTCGTTGTGGTTGAGGGGCCCAGAGATTCAGCGGCGCTGACACGGTAGTGTGCTGTGACATCGAATTCAAGCCTGCCAAAAGGTGCCTTGGGGGGGAGTACCCAACTCGTGCCAGAGGCCTTGGATGCATGGAGACTGGCCGTGTGCCCAGTGCAGGGTGTTGGAAGCTCTGATTAGACTCCAGTGCACGTCCCACGTTCTCGAGTTTATGCTCGTCAGGTGATTCAGTGCAACTTAAGTTTTGCGCACTTTGATGGGTGGACATGATTCGGGCGTGGGAGGCGCCAGCATGCAGGCGAAGGAAGCAGTTGTCACTGCTGCTACCAGAAGCTTCAGGTTCTGTTGATACAGGCTCGCTCAAGGGCCCCAGAGTGTCTCCACTGGCGACGGTGTTGATGGATGTGGGATGGTCTGTGGCAGGACTTGCTTCCCCAGGAGTTGGTTTCTGCGGCACAGGCACTTCACCTTGTGGGGGCTCAGGAGGGGGATCTGCGGCGCAGATGGGCGTGTCTTGACCCTCTACAGACGCAGCAGTTTCCTTAGGCTCATCGCACGAGTTCTTGTGCGTGAGATATGCCGCAGGGCGGGGCTCAGACGCGGGAGCATGATCCTCATTCGTGTTGGGTTGATCAGAGCTGTTGGGTCGATCGAAGCTGCAGCTCCTACTTTTCATTGGTGGTGACGCCAGGCTGCTGCGCTTGGAGGAATTCTGCGGTGCTTCTGCTTCAGCATGATGTGGCGGCAGTCTAGCAAGCCGCAGAGTAGCAGGAGACAAGCTGGCGAGATCCTCAAGCTGACCAGCGGGCTTGTGTATGGCCGAGAAGAGGGCTGAAGTGGAATTTGGTAGAACCCACTGCAAAGATCAAGAGCAGAAAAGAGGCTCTTGCCTTGCATTGAATCAAGAATTTCTGGAATGGTGGGAAAAGGTCCCTTGTCTGTCACTGTGAGATCTTTCAAGAAACGATAGTCAACACAAAAGCGCAGGCCACCATTCGGCTTCGGAACAAAGAGAGCGGTGCTGCTCCAAGGAGATGTGGAGGGCTCAAGCCAGCGACGCTTTACAAACTCTTCGATCTTTTTCATTAACACCTCCCTTTCAGCAGGGGTTAGGCGGTAGTGGCGTGCAGAGACAGGGTGTGGTTTGAATGTGCACCAGGCTTGATTTGAATGTGCATTTCAAAACCTTTAGCATGCTCACCAAGAGGAATGTCCCCATAAAGAGTGCCATCAAGTGCTGAGTGCTTGTCAATCACAGATTGCACACAATCAGGAATAGGTTGATCGCGCGCAGGATGCTCTGATTTTGTGACAACAAAGTTGACAACATAAGCAACTTGTGTGCCATGCATGATGTCATGACGTAATCTCTTGTACTCATTCTGACTGGTGATCTCATCTACATCAGCACAGTCAGAGCAAGACATTTGGGCAAACACAGCAGGAGTGGCTGTGAGTGCTACAGGAGAGCTGATGGAGAGGTTACGGGTGCGACGCGCTAGGAGTGCTGTGGGATCACGGCCTATTTCAAGAGAACAAGTGTCATGAGATATGCGAATAGCACCGCCCACAGCACGTAAGTAGTTCTCACCTAGCAACACATCGTATCCACCGATCGAACCCTCGCGCACGAGAATTCTTGTTCATGCTGAGATTTTCCAACTTTCACAGCAGTAGTTGTAATAAATTCAGCTGTTGCAGACCCTCCAATGCCAGTGATAGGGTTTGTGGGAGCAGGTTTCAGCTGTAGATCAAGTTCAATAGCAACAGCAAGACTGATGCATGAGCATGTAGCACCAGTATCAAAGAGACCTCTACGACTGGAGCCGCCGATCTGCAGTCTCAGATGATTTATGTTCCCTTATGTGGTCATAGATGTGGCGCGGCCGTGTTTGTTTGCGTCGTGCGAGACCATGTTGTGCTGTTTCTTGAGCCGGTCTTCAATGACGACGCCCAGCCGCTGAATATGTACGTAAGACAGCCTATAACAGCATTAAACAATCTGTTTAAGAATTTAAAGAATACGAAGCGCTGTATATGGCCAGTCTAAACGTGTGCTTGGGCATCAGTATGCACCACCTGCTTACCACGCAGAAGGTTGTGGAGCTCAACCCACATACGTCCACGCCAAATCATAGCTTTCAAAACGTTCATAAGACAACTTAGATGATGTGCTGTATATATAGAGTCTGTGCTGTATATATAGAGTCTGTATATACAGATGCTGTATATACAGTATATAGTGCTGTATATATAGAGTCTGTGTTAATACCTAATTTGTTCTCTTCGTGCGCTGGACTCTTCGTGCGCTGGACTCTTCGTGCGCTGGACTTTCGCGCCAAGCACCGTTGACCACCTCGCTTCACCCTTCCGACTCCCTCTGGGACAACCGCACACCTATCGAACATTGTGCGCCTCTAGCTGTCTTGACAAGCTTCTAGAGCTCTGTGCCTTAACAGGAAGCCCGCGATCAGGCAAAGTACCTACAGCCGACAACCTCCTGCTGCACTCTGCTGCGCTGCCATCCAGCCCAGAGGTCTTCCTAAACGGTACAAGGGTGTGCGTTTGACATTTCACGCCTCCTTGCTTTCCAGCACGCTTGATTTTTCGCGCCAAAACATCCATACCTTGAGACTCCATACCAATCGACCCCATACCAATCCAATGCAGATCTTGAACCCACACTGATGTAGGTACAATGCAACAGTTGAACTCCACTCTATGGCGAGCTCAACGGGCACGCCAGACATCCCTGGACCACGCCCAGCACAGTCTTGTGCTTGGACCGCTGCCGTCGGAACAGTCGCCCACGACATGCGATGTGCTAGCGGTCCTCCCCGCAACTACTGCCCTCACTGAAGCACTGGTGACGTTCATGGTATGGCAGACGACTTCCCAGCAGCTGTGGGCTCCCCCAGACAGTGCGCTCTCAAGCGCAGCAGTCTCTGCGCTGCAAGCTCACATCCCGGGCTTCCGTGGTCGTCCTGCTATACACAATTACACCTACATAGCTATAGTATAGATCATGATCTAGATACTGACTGTGCTGGTGTGCCAGTGCCCCTTAGACCAGCACAGTCAGACGCACGTCGCGAACAAAGCATCCACCACTGGAGCGAGCAGCTCGCCACTAATCGTGCTGCCTCTTCAACGACAGACGCACTAGAGTACAGTGGTGGGCTGCCGTACATCTTTGGTGTGCCGGAAACAG
>JAUMHD010003412.1:0-15148 GCA_032359135.1 Ulvella scutata
CCCCCCCCCCCCCCCCCCCCCCCCCCCCCCCCCCCCCCCCCCCCCCCCCCCCCCCCCCCCCCCCCCCCCCCCCAAGGCTGTGCCGCACCTGTGCCGAATAGACTCAGTTTTGGTTTCGATCTTGGTGGTTTTTTTTCCCGGTGTGAAATAAGAGAAGCTATAGGAGCAGTTCTACTGCAGCGTATTCACACAAGGGCTCGTGTGTACTTGCCCAATGCCACGTGTGGCCTCCGCGGCTCTCTTGCTGCCTCTCTACTCAATATGGTAAACTACACCATATAGTGGGCTCTGCGCAGGCATCACTGTAACATTTACACCGACGCCTTGAGACATATGCTGAGTCGTTTGTGAGTGTGTTGGTGAAAGATCTCGTTCACCAAAAAAGTCGCCCAAAATGGCCCGATCTCGCCCCAGGGATGGCACCAACTGAATGGCAAGATCTGGTACATGAGCCACTCTATGGAGTTATGCCTGTCACTTACACATTTGTGATGGTTGATGGTGATGGTCCCGAAGAGGTGCCCCCCCCCCAGCCTCCCCATTCAGATCCCATTCATGAGGGGGTGGGGGGAAGCCCCCGCCTCTGTCCCCATTCGGCTATCGGGCGGGGCTTCGTTCCAAGGAGCGGGTATGATATTGCGTAGCGCACATAATCTTTTACAAACCGGAAAGGTAGTAAATAGGCATGAACCAAATAGCCAAAATCAACTAACACAAAACATCCAGCACACATAATAATAAATAAATTATTCAGGGACTACGCCATACTCGTTTTTTTAGCTTCGGCCTCAGCGCCACAGTGGCGGAATTCGTGCAATTCGTGAAAGGGGAAACCACCAGAGACCCTTTACGCACCCGGCTCAGAAGCTCGAACAAAAGACGAGAGGTGGCTCTGGCCGGACCGGGGTTCGAACCCAAGACCTGGAGGCAAAAGCACTAACGCTCACGGCCCCGCGGCTGAGTTTAAGGTCAATCCCAAGACCAACATGTCGACCCATGGCTCCCAACGGCAATCTCGCATGCATGCTGCCCTCCTTGCTCCTTCTCCGCTGAGGCAAATACTCAAACTGAGTGTGGTGTAGTCCCCGAATAGTTTAATTATTGGCTGCACATGCATGTTGCTATCAGCTGTTGCCTAGGCAGTGCATGGAACATGGATTTAGATGGGACTGGAAGAGAGAGGCATGCCTCTGTCTTTCAGTCCCATCTAAATCTCATTTGAAATACACAATAGTTTAATTTGATTTCAACGGATGGAGAAGGCACTACCCTTGCACAGGGGTTGTGTGTACAACTAGATGCCACGAGGTAGGAGAGAATTACAGCAGTTGTGATTGCTGCAGAGCAGGCAAGCGCTGCTTTTGGCACTAATGTGGGTCTCACCTAGCATGCGTAAGATTGTGACAGCTTTCTGCACATTGTTGTCTTGTACGTTACGTCGTCAGAGACATCTGCACAGTGTAAGGCTAGTAGTAATCGGCTGATCAACTGTCTCAGATATCGAGATCAGAGGAGGAAGTCATTGGGGAAGAATTAGGTCAATCAGCAAACGATTCACAAAGGCTGGTACACACGTAGCATTGTAGGCAGATTCATTCCGTACATTGGCGGGAACCTGGGGTCGGGGAAGGTGTTTACTGCTCGTGCGTCCTTGCGCCGTTCAAAGTACCATCCAAGCGAACGTGGCTTCTTGCACCCCTCCACACAAGTTTCTGACCAGTTAAAGCCACAGGCTATTATTAGCAACAACTGGCTGTATTTGTTGTAGCTTCGTGCCATGGATATTCTTGACATCTCTGCGCGGCCTGGGCCCAGGTTGGCTGGGCGCCTCACTGCGGAACTCATCATGAGGAGTCCACAGTACATGAATTGTATGGGATTATATCACCTTGACTTGCGTGGGAACCGAGTGGCAGCCGTGGAGAACCTTGGTGCCACACAGAACCAGTTTGGTGCAGTCGATCTGTCTGACAATAGTGTAGTCAGGTTGGAAGGTTTTCCATGCCTGGAGCGGATGAAGATGGTGATTTGCAACAACAATCGCATCACTAGCATAGCTCCAGAATTGCCGAAGCAACTGCCCAATCTGGACACCCTTGTGCTAACCAGCAATCGATTAGATCGACTTGCAGACGTTGCCACTCTGGGTAATTGCAAACGTTTGACCCATTTATGTTTGCTTGACAATCCGGTTGCGGGGCAGAAGGACTTCAGATTGTTTACGATCTATCATTTGAAGAGTCTGAAGGTATTGAACTTTCGGAAGGTGACAGCTCAGGAGCGCACCACAGCGCAAGAAAAAATGGTTATGCATGCTATAGAGCAGGTGAGTTCGTCTGCACAGGCGGGTAAGGAGCCGGTGAAGGAGGTGTCCCACATGGTTGTTAGTGATAAGGCAGGTGGTAGTTCTGAGCCTCGCGAGATGACAGAGGATGAAAGGATGGCTGTACAAGTTGCAATTCAGAGTGCAGCAACATTAGAAGAGGTGCATCGACTAGAAGCAGCACTGAAGGCTGGTCAACTTCCCACAACAGAGCCTCGTGCCTCTGATGTTGACCCTTCGGATGCGATGGAAGAGTAACCATGGATTAAATGTAAAAGTGGATTGTTACAACGCTTCGCCACGAGGTTTGTGTGCCATTGTAGAAGTCACCGTAATGCACCTGCTTGTGTATCGCGCCAGTACTGATGCAACTTTCACAAATAGCCCTGCATACAGTCTGGGAGGGAGACTGATCAAATATGGTGCCCTCGAAATGTGACAATATCTGTTCCACCCACGCTCCTTGTGTGCCAGTATGAATGAGATTACATCGATGGATGCGCAATTCGAGCACACTCGTTATGCCCTTTCGCTGTGCCAGTGTCTGTAAGCTTCACTCCTAATTTCAGGAATGGCTTAATTACAGTACTGGCACAACTTTCGCACCAATTGAACATCCACCGAGGTCATAATTCACAGCCGAAGCAGCTCCAGATTCGGTTCCACAGCAACCAGTGCCTACACAATTCAAACTAGGTTCTATGCGAATAAGGGCTGAATACACCAAACTACGAATGCCGGCCTATCCAATCACTCAAGTCTGGACAGCTTAAACCATTGGTGCTGCTTGTGGTCCCCCAGCACCGCTCCCAATCCCCGGAGGAAGTACATGGTTCATGGCTACAGGGGGCGCCATGTCTTCAAGAGCTGGCGCATCCCGTGCAGGGATCGACCCTGTGATGTCAAAACGCCACTGCTTCTTGTAGGGAATCATTTGAACAGCTCGAGGTAGCAGCCGGCCTTTCTTTTGAAACCACTCTGGCAACAGAACCGCACGTATGCCTAGTGTATTGTAAAAGGTCCTGGTCACCCTGCCTCCTGCAGCCTCAATTGCCTCCCTCGCCCTCACACTCACCCGCTGAACCTACACAGAGGACATATTGTCAGAGCTATCGCACAGGGAGATTGATCTGGTACAAGATCATTGATATTGATTATTACTCTTGAAACGTTCTTCCAGCTCTGTCAGATACATGCAGACAACCTGTGAGTATGCAATGTGAGATTTATCACACGTGAGGAATGAAGGAATAATGTCCTATATGCTTGTATTTTCCAGCAGCCAAATCACAAACCGCTTGCAACATTCGTGCTGAACATTCGGGTATAAACGTGGAACAACTTCCTTGTTGGGGCGAATCCAGACGCGCAAAATGGGGGAACAGGAAGACATCATGGCACATTGACAATTCTATGCAATGACAGATAGGAAGGTAAGGCACAGAAGCAGTGTTAGACATGGGACAACACCTCGAGGTCCACTGGGATCGAAAAGGTCTCTGGAATTTCCTGATTTATCAGGCCTCTCAACCGAGATGCCTTCCGGTTTGAGGGTGCCTGGGCAAGTATCTGCGGCCCAGCTTCACTTGTTGTCTCGTGGATCTTGAAATGCCCCAGTGAACTGTTTGCAAGAGAAGGAACACTTTCTTACAAATCATGGAGCTGTGTAGGTACTGAAAATATGCAGCAACCAGGGGGAAACATTTTGTGCCTGCTGTCGTTTGAAGAACAGGCTGTGCCGGGTGCATGCAGGTCAGGAGATGCAAGAGAGCACCTGAACTCCGTCCCTATTGTATGCTTTCTTCTCGAGAAGACCCGCGTCGTACATGTGCTTGACGGTGATGACTCTGGTTGGGTCCAGTTTGCCAGCACGAATGTAGGCCTCCAGCTCTGCCAGCAGCACGTTGTCATACTCACATCTGAAGTTGTTTGTGAAACCTCGCTTAGGCAGCATCTTCCAGAAGGGAGTCTGGCCGCCCTCGAAGAATAATGCAGGCTTCCCTGTGCCTGTAAACCAGACAGGCATTCATCGATTTGAGTTGCAAGACGAATGAGGCACATAGCAACGCGGTACCTTGAAGAATTGCACTCTGCGCTGATGTCTAGACATATTGCAGGGGACATGCTGAAACTGTACCTGAGCGAGACAACTGCCCATTGTATCCCCTGCCAGCCTGCTTGTCCCCCCCTCCACGCGCCCTTCTACGCTTGTATTTGCGTTTACCCGGGGTCAAGCTTGACAGAGAGACCGGTATGTACGTATTTGTCTTTGCCTGGGAAACCGCACTTACAGCGCGAGGCTGCGTGCTGTAGCTTCGGGATCCTAGGCCTAGAGTAGCCCAGTTAAACGGGTGACTATAACTGTTTATAGGCACATGTGCTGAAGACGGCGATGCTTTTCGATGCTGATTTCCCTGGTCGGAACAGAACTGCCGTTGCTGGAGTGTGCACCCCGAGGCCTGCTGCGGCACCTGGTGGCAGCTCTGAAAAGAGTAAATGGAAGCTGAATTCGATAGCGTTGCGCTGAGCACTGACAGCGCTCTGAATTGCCGAGATAAAGCCATCATTTAGCTGATGCGGTTGGCGAAGGGCAAGAGCAAACTGTATAACTAGCTAAACAGCGCAAACTCCCCTGTGCTGAAATCAGGCAAACACTACACGTGATATATGCGTTTGTTGCCCATTTCTCACCCTATAGGGCCCTACAAGGCTGATCCAGCCACATACAAGCCCCAGCGACAAGTCAAGCACATGTGAATGGCCATGCCACTGGGACCGCATCGTCATTTTTCGTCCGTAAGGGTTATTCTTGTTCGAGCCTGCGAACTTCCATGCAACCAATTGGCGAGGCCTCAGTTATTGGTGAGCTCATGAATGTGATGCGTGGTCAAATCTAGAACACAGGCCCACGTCCCTATCCCAGCGACACCCAGTCGCTAATTAACTCTTTTCGGACAACTACATTGGAGGTGTGATGCGATTCTTCTGAGCAGGATTGACCGAGGTCACATTCGAACATATCTAGAGTTGAAGTACCTAGAGTTGAAGATCAGCCATACCACCAGGATAGTGCAAGCCTGACAACGCAATTTGCTGTTCAAAAAAGGTTTTAGAGACTTTGGTTTTGTTGGAGCCGCGGCCAACATGGTCGAAACCGTTACACTACAGCAGTCGGGAGTGACTGTTGTGCTCATCAGCACTGGAGCAGCTCTTCTTAGTATAACTACCCCAGATAGAAACGGGGCACTCGATGACATCGTTTTGGGGCATCCGACTGTCGAAGATTACGCGGTATGTACTGCAGCATGTTTTGCTCTGCTGTGGTGCATCCTTGTGTTCGCACTATTCAACTGTCTCTTTCCCGTTCCCCCATACAATGCCTGCCACTCACTGCTTCATGCTTCAAGTATCTGTAGCTGCATTTCCTTCACTGTATCTGTGTCCTGCTGCTTCGCAAAATTCTTCAAAACAACCACTTGTTTTCGGATGCATTTCTATGTCTAGTACATGGAGCTGTGTGACGTTTCCTTCTTGATCAGAGTGTTCCAAGCCCAGGTTTCGTCGCATATACCATGTCGAGCATCAGCTGCAAGGCGACATCGCAGTGCAGAAGGACGCTTCAGGCTCATATTTTGGATGTATTGTGGGAAGAGTTGCCAACAGGATCAACCAGGCCTGTTTCAACCTTCCATCTGGTCCTGTGGTTACTCTTGAAGCGAATAACCCTCCACACGCCCTTCACGGAGGCTCGCAGCACTGGGGAAAGAGAGAATGGGAAGTAGAACATGTTCCTAACACCTCAACTGTCTGCTTTGCTCTGCTGTGCGCCCCATGCCACTGCCTGCACTGCTTGTCAGCATGCATCAAAGCTGCCTCTGTTGATACCATGCCCAGGAAACAAATGTGTCGACAAGTTCTCTTGATATGTTGTCATCACATTCACTTGATACACTTGTCAACCATCTTTAGGTATTAGGGCAGCTCTCTTGTCACCACACAGCATGCCGCACGACTTGCTTCACACGTAGATAGGTAGCACAGAAAGGGATCAGATGATCTAAACTCTACTGTGCCACGCTTCTGGCGCTCTCACCGCCGTTCTTTCTCACAGCAGCATCCTTTAAATCCGTGCACATGCATACCCTCCGTCCAGACTCTGGCGACTTCTAGATTCTTCTAGATAAATCAACACCTTGTCAAATCATTGTACAAACCGGAAACACCGCAAATACGCAAGAACGAAAACATCCAGAATCAGCTACAGCAGCACCTTCTCAATGCATTGAAGAGATGCCTTAAACTCAATCCCATGTTTCTCAACCAGATGAGCGCGCACTCCAACATAAAGAGTTCCGGACAAAAGACAAGATGGCAGCACATGGTACAGCACCGTGTGCTGCCATCCAGGCTGGGCACACACCATCTATAGACACATGCAGGTCGCCAGACGGCGATGCCGGGTACCCCGGCCAAGTGGAAGCCAGGGTGAAGTATTCTCTGGAGGCTCCACAGCCGAAGCAGAGCAGCGAGAGCGCAGAGGAGCTGCCTGTACTGCGCATAGTCATGGAGGCGTCCGCTGACAGCTGCACGCCCGTGAACATGGTCCAGCACACTCACTGGAACCTCTCTGGCGCTCGGCGGGTTGCGCAGGTGTGGTTCTGTGTTCATGCATCAACACATGTGCATTCCAGTGATCACCAGTGTCGCTTAGTTAGATAGAACAATCCTGAATATTTGGAACTGCTTTGTAGGTGTGTGACCTGACAAATGAAGCGACACTAGTGATCACTGGTGCATTCATGCATTGCATTGCATGCATGCATAAACAAAGCACACCATCATGATGGTGTGTTGGGTGTTCATACGTGCATGTCTTCAAGATCCAGATCTAGATCTTGATTGTGAAAGGTTCCGGTCGTCTAGATTTAGTTTGGGTTCTTTGGGTTCGCATTCTCTGTATTTTTTCCTTGTGGAGGTTCCAAAAGCCTTGTAACATGGCGCTGGTTGGCCAGGGGTCCAACACTCACACGCTGCTGGCCATCCAGGGCAACACCATAGAAGCCCACGAGCTCAAGCTCATGGGCTGCCGCCACTACACCCCCGTCGACAGCACCTTGATCCCAACCGGCAAAGTGGCGCCGGTCTTCGGCACCCCCCTGGACTTTGCAGAGGCCCCCGCGCAGCTCTCGCAGCGTCTCGAGAAGCTTCCGGAAGGCATCGACCACAACTTCGTAACGGAGGGCTGCAGCGCTACCAACGCATGGAACAGCGGCAGCCTGGACTCTGCCTGCGAGCCCGGTGGAATGAAACCTGTTCAGTTGTGCACAGTACCAGTAGCGGAGCTGCGCGACCCTGAGACTGGTCGCGGGCTTGTGCTGTCCAGTAATGCTCCAGGCCTGCAAGTTTACACTGGGAATTTCTTGGAGGGGGCACCTGGAAAGGATGGGGTTGTGTATAGAAAAAATCAGTCGATTTGCCTCGAGAGTCAGACGTTTCCAAACTCGGTGAACATTGAGGCCTTTCCGTCGCCGTTTATTAGGCCTGGCGAGGTGTACACTCATCGAATGGATGTGAAGTTCTTTCAGTTTGGAGGGGAGTCGTTCTCCTGGGGTGGAGCTGCGTTGGGTTGAACCAAAAAACATTTCTAGAGCGGCAGGTTGTAGCCAGGCTTTACAAACCGGAAAGGTAGTAAACAGGCATGAACCCAAATAGCCAAAAGCAACTAACACAAAACATCCACCACTTCACTCGAATGTCACAACAGCACCATCACGAAAGTAGAGCGGGAGGTTGTAGCATGCAGCTGAGGTAGGCGATGAGGCGTGCAGATGAGGTAGGCGATGAGGTAATCGATGTGGCATGCAGCTAAGGTAGTCGATGTGTGATAGAGTGCTCTTTCCTATGCTGTGGGGGTTGTGTGGCCGAACCCCTTCCTGGGCACGGCGCGGTTCCCGGTTTCTTTTTTGCGTATTTGTCGCGAGACTTGTGGGCTGGGCATTGGTTGGATCTCCAGCTTTGCACGAGATTTGAACACTTGAGTGTGAAATTGTAAGGCGAGCATTAAAGGTTATAAATGTTTGCGTATATAATGAGTCATTTCGGCTGATTTCACGTTGTGAAACATACATCAGTATTTGGCGCAAACTAGTAGCACAAACACTGCGTCACGCAAGGAGGATCTCTCACCAGAATCTTGGGTTTAATAAGCAGGCACCTGCTCTGCTGAGCAGAACTCGTGCATCCTGCTTCCAGCAGCTAGGAGGAGCAGAGACAACGCCTGTGTAGTGGCTGCACCTTCGGACTGTATGAGTGTCATGCATGGTCACCAGAGTGTTGCATTGTATGTATTGAATGAGTTACCAGCTTGGCCTGCGGTTGGCAAGTATTTAGGTAACTTCCTGCTCTGTGTCTTCGGACCTGATTACTGTAACTTTAGAGACCACAACAGCCTGCAGCCCATCATGCTTCACTGCAGGCCACTACCACGTGATCGTGAGCAGCTGTTGCCATCAGAGGGTCGTCTCCTGCTATCACTGTCTCTAAGAAGCATGCATCAATTATAACCAGGATGCATGCATGGTTTCCCAGCACGGTTTAGTCCCAGTATAAAGGGGATACCCACATTTTGATTATGTCGGTTGCACTGGAACGATCTCAGTCCTATAGGGGCACAACAGCATCTGGGCCACCACACACACATGTGCTCATGGTGGTGCTGCAGATCTGTGCTGCTTGTGTGTGCTCTGGTAGGGTCTGCCGTGTGTTGTCTCTTTTGCTCTTGATGTGTGTTTAGTGGTTGCATGGCTACCTTCTTGGAGATGCTCCTAGACCAATGCGCTTTGTGTGCTAGTGCAACTGACATCGACAGTGGCAGAGCACTAAAGTGTGCAAAGACGAAACAGAAATCTGACCGACGAACATCTACAGTGTGCTAGCGTGCCACGCCACTATCACTGCAACTGCCACTGCCACATGTGTTCGACCACCGAACCTTCCGAAACCGGACAGAGTGATTCGTTACACATCATCCGCTGACAAATCTCCTCAACATAGGACCATCTGCTGTGCCGAGCCCCTGCTGCAGCAGCACACACTCTCCAGCACACACACACACACACCATATGGGGCCCGATGTGAATCTCACACCATATAAGGCCCGAAGTAAAATTTACACCACATAGATATCGATGTAAATTTCACACCACATAGGTCCCGATGTGAATCTCACACCATATAGGGCCCACCCAACCGCTGCCAGAATCCAGAACACGCAGGCGGCGTGCCCGCCTGTTACGGTTCCCTCCCCTCGACTCTCGACAGAAACCCAGCTGCGCTCGAGAACCCCATTCGTCTGATCAACCAACTACTTCATGGTGACCACTGCAGGCGACCTCAGACCGCTGCGTGCGAATATCTGCTGCATGACGCCTCTTGGACAGTGCATGCATCATGCACGATGCTGTGTGCACAACACAAGCATGCAATGCATGCTATCACAGCTGCGTATATTACGAAAGCATTATGAAAGCACGCTGTATATGGGAACAAAGATGTGGAAAAGAAACAGCTTCCTAGAGAGGGCAAGTGCCACGCTAAGCTTCTGTACGGTTACGTAATATCACGCCTACCAGCAAGCAATACACAATCGCACATGTGCATGCATGGGCTGAAGCAGCAGCAGCAAGCAAGCAGTTCGCGTTGGCACCGGTAGCCACTCCCGAGATCCCAGCATCCAGGAACAGCCTATATACCATACATATACATATCTTGCCAAACAAAGAATGAGTGCTTGAGTGCAAGGCAGAACGACAAGGCTGTGTATACGTGCATCCCAGCAAGGCCCAAAACAAACCGGGCACGTCCCCCGACCAATCTCATAAATACAGCAAGAACACAACATGCTCTGCATGCATCGATGCATGCACTGCCGCTCAACACTCGAGTATTGAGCGGCGGTGCATTCCGGAGTGCACTCCCACACATGCATGCATGGTGCCGCCGCTAGCCCCCGCATGCACAACAACACACCAGCCCGCTGGCTGCAACGTGTCTACAGGTGCTGCTACCGTGGCTACAGGTACTATCGGATGATGCGGATGATCGGGGGATTGAAAATCCCCTGCGCGCGCCGCAGCCGCTCCCGCTCCATCTCTCTGGCATGCCTCCCAAAGGGGGCGTCTGACTGGGCGCCATTGTTGTTGTTGTTGGTAGTGGTGTTGTGGCTTAGGGGGCGCGCGCTGCAGCGCCCGCGGAAGTACAACGCGGCGAGACCCAGCAACACCAGAGACACCACAGCCACGACTGCGTTGCGGACGTAGTCCTGCGTGAAGAGCCTGCTTAGGCTCACAAAGAGGAGCATCCAAAGCAGCAGGAGGGCTGCGACGCAGGTGTACGCGGCGGTGGCGCGCCGTGGCTGTGTCTGGAACTGCGGCTCTGGCTGGAATGCTGCTCGGTTGGACCTTGCGAGCATCGCCTCGCTTCTTGACGCCTGCATTTAGGATTGCTTTTAAGGGACTGGGGAAAAGTAATTACATCGACAAGGACTCGGTCAAGAAGCAGAATGCATGACTAGGAGGGGGGCGGTTGGAACCTTGGGGAAAAGTAATTATTCATTTTGGGGGTAGTACGTAGAACAATTCACTATCTTCTGACGATTCTCCTGGGTGACGACCTCTCAAAATAACTGAATATTTCGTCCCAGGACGATGAATCGGAACTAAAAGCAACCCTGGCTGCAGTGTGTTTTGCCTGTTCAGCTTCCGAAACAGCGTCAGTTAATTTCTTCTCTCTTGAGATAATACTGAGATGAAACAATTACTCAACTTCTATCGTGAGCACAGCGGAAAATCATGATTTGCTACATGCAATACCCCCAAAAAGAATACTTTAGAGTATTTCGATGACATAATTAGTCTTCCCCCATTCCTTAGCTAAATCCCTGATAGGTATGGTGCACCTGGAACACGATTCGGGAACTGTAGTTCCGAGTAAGTTTGCCTAACAGTGGTTGACAAGTGGCCAGTATCGATACCACTGTCAGGCAGTCGATTATCTAAGATACTTTATCTTACAGCATAGCCATTAGAGGGTAGCACACATTGTACATATGCGAAGCACACATAAAGCTGCAGAACACTCAAAGTACACATTGCACATACGCGAAGCACACATAAAGCTGCAGAAGCTCCTCCAGGAAGGCCTGCATTCGCTGCTGGGCTTCTGCATGGGATGCTGGATCCAGTTGCTGAGCTACTGCCGGAGCTGCATACGTTCCTGCCCTGCCCTGCTGTCTCGTTGCAGCGTCTAGAACATCTAACCGAATTCCGTTATCATCTGAAAGCCCCTGGGCTGCCACTTGGCGGTCTTGTGCCTCTATTAGAGTGCCCATGAGGGCCTCAACCACATCATCTTTGTATACACTGCCACAGATCTCGCATTTTAAAGACAGGTTGTTCACACACCAGCTTCTGAGGCATTCTAAGTGTGCGTATTGTACAGTCCCTGTACAGGTGCATGGCAGCACGATGTCGTGTTGGTTGTCTGTGGTGAGGCAGATGCGACATTCTCGGGCCTGTCTGTTGGCTGTGGATCCTGCAATACCTCACTGCAATCAGAAGCTTCATCTGAACAGAGAAGAAGCTGTAGAAAAGTGACTGTAGTTGGGGTGAACTGCAAAGGCTGGATGTGACACACATCGAGAGTGAAGGCATCCTGAGCAGCATTCAAGAGTCTTGTACTGCAATACTATGACGTATACGACTAAGACCATGGGGTCAACGTCATATGGGTGCTGCGTCTTGAGCCCTGGTGACCGGTGCTGTACAAGCCCTCTGGGATGGCTCTATCTGACACCCTAAAAAGAGACTCAACACATCTGTAATATGCCGACATAAAGGTAATGAGTTCTATAACGCTGCTTGTGACCTCAGCCTTGTGGACTGTTGACCCAGGAAACTCAGAGTGGGGACTGTGCCCCTGTGACCTGTGCTCTACAGGTCTCACTGTAGTGGTGTATCTGAAAGCCGAAGTACGCCCACTACGTGTGCAATATCCATATGTACGGTACTGATCTCCTGTGGAACACTCTCGTCAGGACTGTGCTCCTATGCAGCCTGGGCTACTTTGTACACCCAACCAGCACTTCTCACGCATCGACGTGCAAAACAACTGGAAGTAAAGTTCAGCTCACGCAAGGGTGGAGAAAAAGGATGGGAAACACATACCAGTCTCTGTCGTCGTCTCTGTTTGCGGTGGGCACGCAGCACCCGGATCCTGCGCCTCAGACATGGCCAACTAACAGAATATTATTACCGCGCTGTGCATCGCGCCCTTCTTTGTGTTGCTAGGTTGTCTTGTGCCCCTGCATAGGTACGTACGTATGGCGCTGCTGAGTGACTCCATCACACCAATATCTTCCCAACCGATGAACGAAACGAAAAGTTCAATTGGGCTGCATGTGTACACAGCTGCGCGCACATGAACGTATGGTCCAGCCGTGCAGCTGAGGAATGATCAGGCACAAGCGCACCAAGAACCCAGCTTCTCCTAAATTACGACCTTCAAAATGAAAGGAATCTATAAAATCTGCGTCTATCGTGCACCACTGTGCTGGTCAAAGCTGTTACACGCTGGCAGATAGGATTGTCTGAACAATGATCGTCAGTCGCAAGCAACTCCAACTGAAGGTCGCACTTGTATTCATACACTCCAGCGTGATACACTGCAGGCTGATGGCATCTCGACTTCAGCTGAAGGCAACCGTTGCGAGGATTCTAGGGCGATAGGGAAGGGAAATCTGTGTGCCCTGATGAGTGCATACAGACCTCACGTGTTCGGTTCACAACTGTCGGAGGCAGCGATGACTGTCAGGTATGAGCGCCTGGGGGAGTTGTTTGCAGCAGGGATGGAGCAGCGGTAGATTGACCAGGTGCACCACTCTTCAAACGACTTCAAATGCAACAGCCCCCAAGCCACTAGCGAATGCACATGTATCTGCAACCGTCCGTGTTTCGTCTTCTCCTTCTTGCTGTTGCCATACTTACGGAGTGCTGATAGCAGGTGACCTTTAGGAGGGGCAACCTGCAGAACATGGGTTGTACATTGGCCACACTCCGCTGCACAAACACACACCTGCATGTTTCCAAGATGAGGAACAGCATTGGACAACAAGCTCACCAGCAAAATGATCCACAAGTGCATCCAGCCACATCCCCACCAGCTTCAACAAGATGCATACTGACGCTCCATCCCTGCTGTAAACAACCCCCCCAGGTGGCAGAAATGGATGTTTTGTAATTATGGCAAGTGCAGACGCTGTGCCTCAGTCATCATGCTCGTCATGCAGCCGGCGCGCAGTTCTTGGGGCCTAGATCATGCAAATAGGATCACTTTTTTTTGCCCTTCAACCAGGGAGGGATTACATCGAAATGTGACTGTAGAACTGGACACTCTTCAACCATGTTTTAACACCAGGTGTGTGGGGTACTGAGGGGCAACAGCTGGACAGGATATCTTGGGGATATCTCAGCGATACCTCACTCAGGGATATCTCAAGGATATCTCCGCAGAAAAGTATACATATATTTTTAAACCGAAGGGAATGGGCCTCATCGCTCCGAAAAAAGGGGTTGGAGGGGCAGCCACCTAGAGCAGCCCCAGCCGAAAGAACACGAGAGTAATCCACAGGAGGAAGGCCCGAGCAGTGCCCTTCTCTGAAGGCAGCACAGTTCGCTATCCCAGGGGAGTACTGCTGGCGCAGGAGTGTGGTCGTAGCCACCTCAGATGTCTATAGAGCTCAGATCCCTACAGCCACCTCAGATCTCTACAGAGCTCAGATCCCTATAGCCACCTCAGATCTCAATAGAGCTCTAGAGAGCCCACTGGGTGAGGCCAGGTGCCTGCGGCAGAGGCACAAACGAGAGCGGCAGGGCTGGCAAAAAGAAAGCCCAGGGACAACCGGTGGGGCAGAGTCAGAAGAGCACCGAGGGCCAGGGGGTGGGGCTTTTGGCGTGGGGCAGTGAGCACACCCAGTGTGCATTCGTTGAGACATGCACACGGTGTTGCTTTGCTGAAACAAGCATGTGGCATGTATGAATGCATGCATACATGTATGTCCCATTTTCTCCCTTTTGGGACCGTTCATGCACACACTAATCTACACTGGTGCAGCGTCGATGTCAATTTCATACTGCTCAGCTCTGCCTTCTTCATCCACTGCGGCTGCCGCAACAAAGCGACAACAAGCAGCGCCTCCAGCCTGTCCTGAGCTGCCTTGTAAACTATCAGCCTTATAAATCAATAAGTTTTCACTCACTTGGAATACTGTTCGGGACCCCCACGACCCGCCCTCCAGGATAGGGCACCCTTTGGTACGATTCTGGGCGAATCTACTATATCAGTGACATCATCGCTCCTAGCGGTAGAATACGAACATCGTTCCTGGGTCGGGCGCTTTTGGTAGTAGCAGAGAACCGAACCATTCCCCCCCCCCCCGGGGCCCCGGTCTCTGCAGCCGCCCGTCCCCGAGCCTCACTATGGCCACATTGCATACGTTTTCTTTCTTCTTACGTGGTGGTGGGCCGTCTGTGTCACCTCCAGCTGTAGTCTGGTGGTGGTGGCAACGTGCTGCTTGTGCTCAGGGAATCAGCGTTCATCGTCTGGTTGCTCGTGGATTGTGACGTGCTCATGTGCCGCTTGAGGCCGAAGCCCTTCTTGTGTATAGCGTGGTTCCCGATTCGTGTTCTTTTCAAGGGGGACCCCTTGGGCCCTCTGCTGTTCGCGCTCGCCCTGCAGGGCCCGCTGTCCAAGGTGGCCGATGCCTGCCCG
>JAUMHD010003423.1:0-15113 GCA_032359135.1 Ulvella scutata
GCACAACTCAGATACTGCCTACTGATTCGCAACCACAGCCCACGATCTACAACACCAGTGGAACAAGCAACAGTAGCTAGGTTCTGCAAGTAACCCTCAGCAGAGGGGCCCAACTTCCCAAAAGTAAAGTATTTCGGTGACATACTTAATCTTTCCCATTACTTTACTATATCCCTGTATCTTTGTCTTGGTGGGGGGCCTAAACACACCTGCTCGCGGTGCTGCACCTCTAGCCACACCTGCGCCAGCTCACTGATGTACTCGAACTGCTTTACCTCTAGCCACACAGGGCTCATGCTCTCCACCACCTGCACCACCCCCGCCCTTTCTCATGCATGAACAGCATGCACCGTAATAGTTTGCAATAGGGTTTGCAACAGGGTTTACCATACCTGCGTCCTTTTCTCGCTACCCCCGGCAATGACTCGCACGCTGGCTGCGCATGTCATGTTTTGGGTGTCCACAGGGGGCAAGTCCCAAGCGCACAACAGTCGCACAAAGAAGCTGCCGCGGCGAGTGTCTGTTAGGGTTCTCAGCATACGCGGCGGGCCCACTGGGCCTGCGTTGAGGGGAATCCATTCCAGATCCATTATCAGACTTCCGGTCACCACAGACCGATTTTCGGGGTCGTGAACATCCAACGCTAGCCTTTGGAGCTGCACATGCAGCTCATGCATTCAGCAACATTACATTCAGTTACTCAACCCTAAAACCGTACAAACGTTTCCGCTGAAAGGCAGGAAATATGACCCAAAAACAAACCGAATGACTAGTGTTTTACAAACCGGAAAGGCAAAAGCAACTAACACAAAACATCCACCACTTCACTCGAATGGCACAACAGCACCATCACGAAAGTATTTCCCAGCACACCGAATGACTTAGAAATAACAAAAAACTAAATCAAAAAATTTTCAAGATGTTCAACTAATCAACAGGGTCGCACAGTGATAGACTATTGTGCACAAGGTGGTGATTTGTGGAATAATAAATGGAACAACAAAAAAATAAAATTCACACCTTACTGCCAGGACAGCGTGCAACGTCATCGAGCCACACATGCCCCCGGCCCATGCATTCCTCCTTCAGGCGGCCCTCGGCCATGGATGGGATCACAATCACACTCAGTTCCAATCTCTGAGAAACACGCTCGGACAAAAACTTGAATTCACTGTTGTACCTGTAGCCACCGCAGCTGTACCAAGCATGCATGTTGTTGCTTAGGGCATGCTGACTCATCACAGCACATGCGTTGTGTTCTTGAAAAGGTGTTGTGTCCATCAGCTCCTCTCAACAAAACCTTGCTGATCTGCTCTACGCTGTTGTATGTTGCATGTTCTTCTCAGCTGAGAATTGATCAGCAGATCTCCAGGTTAGCTAGAGCAATGCTGAATATTTGAGGCTTATCCTTAGGTTTGTGCTCGAAACGGCCCCAAACTGGACAAAATAAGTCGAACTGGGGATCACTGGCGCTGAGTCACATGTGGTGCTGACTGAATCAGATGTGAAGCTGAGTCAGATGTGGTGCTGAGTCACATATCAGATGACGCGCTGACCGAATCTGATGTGGCGCTGACTCAGCTGTGGTGCTGACTGAATCACATGCGGTGATGACTGAATCAGATGTAGTGCTGACTGAGTTGTTGGCTGAGTCTGCACTACAGACATGACTGCGCACCTAGGGTTCTTCTGGTTAATGGCGATCTTCGTGCAGGCCTCTCGCACAGTGTGGTGGGACTCCCTGATCTCAGAGGACAGCTGCAGCTTCACAAAAGTGTCGTAGGGGCTGTCGTGGCTACCAGCGCACCTGTAGCCATGCGTTGGGCTCCACATCGACAGATTCTTGCCTTCGTGGATCTTCACCATCAAGCACCCCCTCTGGCCCTCCACTACAGAGCACCCGCGCCACGGCTTGAGCACCTGTAGCCACATGCCAGGACAGGATTACGTAAATGGTAGCTGTACGAGGTGAAGACTCGGTCGCTGGGATGTGGTACTTCGATGTTCGAAGATACCAGGTGCACATGCACATGGCCTGGTTTTTAATCTGCTTGCTGGTACATGAGCCATTCTATGGAGTTATGCCTGTAACTATACACACTTTTTTTATTCCAGAAGAAAGCTGGTGGATACTTTGTGTTGGTTCCTTTTTGGTTATTTGGGGTTCATGCCTATTACTCACTAACTTTCAGATTTTTACCAAAACGCGGACGCAAGCTGGTGTGAATTCTCGGTGAAATTTTCAAGAGTCCGTCCAGTGACAGCATCTTGCAGATGCTATCAAAAGCAGATGACAGGAACATAAAAGGTGCAAAGAAAGGGCAGAACTAGGAATCTCGATTTATAGTTTGATTGTGCATGCTAGTAGGGTTCCTGACCTTGCTTTGCCTTTCAGGCGTATACGATGCAGTGTTGAAGTATGAAACAGATTATAAAGTTGACCACGCAAGCAAAGCAACCTAAGTGAAAAACCCCATATATATCAAAAGCAGATGCATGGTGCACTGTATACAGAGGGTTTTTTTTGTTGGATTAGGGTTCAGAAATGGGCCCCACACCCGCATCACCTCTGAGGCGGGTGACTGGTCATCTGGATCATGCATGACATCCTGATGGGGATCTGTGCCGACGCCAAACTTGCTCTTCAGGGTGCAAGCCCTAAGTGCTCGCACTGTGAGGTACACTGCGCCATGTGGTGCGAGGTTCACACGGCCGCCGCCGCTGGAAGTTGAACCCTCACGATGCTGCAAGCTTGCGAGCGGGTGCGAACTCGAGTGTGAACGGTGAGGCGATGCTGCAACACAGGCACTCCCTCGACACCATGCCCGCTTCAATTCCATGCATTTTGCAAGAGGAAAATGCAAGAACATTACTACTCTGGCACCTCAGTGTTGACGTCAACCAGAACTGTGAAGAGGTTCAAAAGCAGTTCAAAACAGGTTCAAAACAGAAATGAGCAGAGGTCAAAA
Organism: Ulvella scutata; assembly: GCA_032359135.1. Taxonomy (NCBI): domain Eukaryota; kingdom Viridiplantae; phylum Chlorophyta; class Ulvophyceae; order Ulvales; family Ulvellaceae; genus Ulvella; species Ulvella scutata. The sequence goes on from JAUMHD010003423.1 coordinate 2,970, forward strand.
GCAGTTCCTGCTCACAGTTATTTTGCGAGTAAAGCCGGCAAGCCGTCAGCCACCGCCAAACACAACCCTAACCTCCCGGACTGAACAACCCTACAGGCGCGACCGCGCTACACCAGTCAGCAAAAAGCAGTCCCCACCATATCATGGCAAAACACTGAAGCGAAAGGCCACGAACAGAACTTTGCAATTCAGTTCTTGCACACGAACTGCCTCTGACAAAATACCACAGCATACATTGAGCTGCATGCATTAGAAACGACCCGGCAATGTATCCATGACAGTGTCTAAAACAGCGTGCACAAAATACAACAGCATGCACAGCGCCATACTTGAGGGCGCGTTACCTGTGGGGTCGCGGCCCCCCTTCCCAACCCCCCCTCCGTCCCCATCCCTGTCCAAACCGTCCGGGTGCGCATGCCCCGCTGAAGCGGGCACTGCGGACATCGCGAACTTGTGACGCCTCGCTGGAGACTTGCGCAGCTCAGGGACCTCAGTGGAGAGCATGGTGGGGACGTCCAGGAGGGCGTGGGGCCTCAGGAAGTCGGGCTCTGATGTCACTGGCAAGGGTGGCGTAGGTGGCGACATGGCGCCGTAGTTGGAGCAGAAGGAGGTCTGGAAGGAGTCAAAGGCTTTTCTGCGAAGCCGGTGTGCGTCTGTGTCGTTCTCGGCTCTGCATTCACGCCGTGAATTTCATACTTTTGTAGATGATGATGATGATGATGATGATGATGATGATGATGGGACCAGCAGTTTGAAAAGCCCAGCAGTTTGTGATGGGGGACCGTTCAGTGCTGAGCACTGTTTGCAGCCCTTCAAAAGTCGTTACGTAGTTGTGTTTGCATCTTCAGGTCACGTGTCAGATAACGTTGCAACAGACATGTGCGATATTTGAGAACACAATCCAGAGCTGTTGGATTGCAGCCACACTCAGCCCATCATCCGTTCGATTAGGTGGCCAACAAAAAAAACGCACCGAAATTCGTGATTCAAGCTACATGCATGGGGGGGGGGGGGGGGGGGCATGCATACCGCTGCCATGGAGGCACCCAGTGCTGTCCAGGGTCAGCGCGCATCGGGAACAAGCTTGTGGAGCCGCTGCTCTCGCCGCTTGTCAACCTGAACCACCCCTCGACAACTTCACCTTCCTGAAGGTCGTGCAAGTTGAGTGTGGCGCGCGCCACGACGTCATCATTGTCGCGGTCTCGCCAGTCCGAGGAGCTTTTCACATCGTTTTTCGCAATCGCTACCTGCATGCATGCATGAGTCATGAGTGTTATGTAACGTTACATCATCGCATTACCCTTACCAACGGCCATGGATGTCAAACCCTTGGCCTGCTAGTTGTAAGAAACGAACCGGACATCAAGATGTGTGCAGGGAAGCCTGCGGGGTGTGAAGTTCCACAACAACCCTAATGTTAACAACGCCATCTTCAACAACAAAGTGAACGCCAAAAGTCAACAACAGAAACACAGTCACTACGAAGGGACCATAACGTGCCTGCAGGTCCAGATCCATCTCTTTCAGTGGGATCAGAACCTGGTGGGAAGCTTTTGGAAGCCTACATGCCGCTGACTCATCCTCTTCCTCGGGAATCCAAACAGGCGCACGAGGATCACCTGCGGTTGCCGTGTTGTACCAATGGAGGCCATCAACGCTGAACCCTGCCACTGGCGTCCCTGATGCTCTGCAGCCATGCATTGCGCTTTTAGCATACATATACATATTTACAGTGCCGTCATGATAACTCGCACCACGTTCACTCGTAATCGTCCTAACTCGTACGATAAAAGGATGCGCAAAACAGCACGATCAAGCCAAAATGCGATGCGTTAACTCGTTCTTGTCCTAACCCGGCCGATTTTTTGGTGCACATAGGGGTGCGAGTTTACGTGACTCTACAGTAACTATTATTGTACACAATTTCTAGTTCTACAGCCTCTCTATGTAATCTATCACTGTTATTGTACACATCTCACGTTCACCATACACATTTTATTTCACTTTTACTATACACACCCATAAGTTGCACACTACACAGTGTGCATGCAGAAAACCTTCCAGGGGCAGGCCCCTTGAAGGGTGGGGTGAGTGGGGGGGGTAAGAATCAGCGCGGGAGGAAGAAGGCTAGCACGTACAGAATTGCATGTTTGGCGGTGGCTAGAGGGGGCGCACTGCGAGCTGACGGATGGCAGCAGTGCTCGGTGCGCAGTCACAGCCAGCAGGCCCTTGAACTGTGGTTGCATGCGAGGCATGCAACTCTTCACAAGAGGGTTCTGGCCTCCGTTGGGGATGATCAGCCTGTTCGGCCACACGAACAACCCCTGCAGCAAGCGATCTGGGGTTCGGGTTAGGGTTAGGGTTCACATAACGAAAGGTGCCGACTGGTTCACATCGGCATGCAATTGCTGTCACTGTTTGGGTGGCTCAGCATCGCAGATGTTAGTTATGGTATGGTTAGGTTAGCCATCCATTTGTCAGTACCAAGAACACCGGTTTCGGTCAGTCAGGTGCATTTTGAAAGTGAAAAAGAGATGCTAGTCGCCCCAACTCGCACTCCGAACTCCACTGTAAACTGTCTGTAAACTGTTGCAACATGTTGAAGCGTCGCCAAATATCGGATGTGCGCCATGACACAGGATGACTAACTGTTAGTCAGTCAAGGGTTCACACCGCGAACACTTTGTCTTTCAGGATATTTGCCAGGATAGGCATCACGATGGGTTTCGTGATGCCCTCTGGGAGCAGCCCAGTCTCCAACTTCAGGGTGAAGGTTGGATCAAGGGGTTCCAGGAAAGAGAGAATGGTAGCTGCAAAGTAAGGTGCTGCCGGCAGCGGCTCTGTGAATTCTATCCGCACGAGTGCGTCCAGTTTCAGATTCTTCACACCTGCATGCATTAGCTTACAAGTTTCATTCGCAGCTGGGGGAGCATGCAGAACTTCAAAATCTCTTATCCGATATCTCAAATCTGGATTTCAGATACCTCGTACTGTGAACAGTACAGACACAGATGGGGTTCGGATTTACGAAACCCTAATGGCGAATCCGAGTTCGCCATATCCAGGAAGGGCTTCAGCCTCATGAGACTGAAGCTTTTTGGGATGCTGAGGCCTCAGCATCCCAAACCCTATGGACTGTACTTGGTAATGAAGACTGCATGGTGTGAATTCACACCTGCATAGACTTTCCCAGCAGGCATTGTACCCAACACAGATGCCTGCAGGTCTGTGCCAACAAAGCGCATGCGTGCGTGGATGACGATGCTGCGTGGAGACACCGAGAATGTTGTCATGGAGACAAACTCAGGTGCGCGTGATCCAAACTTGAGAGTGTGCATCTTCAGCTCGCTGAATATGGGCGGCTTCACATTGCGCAATACATTGTCCACTGCTCGCATGATATTCCTGCATGAATGCATGCATGCATGCAGGAATATACACGATGTAAAACAATTTCTTTTCATCCTTTTTTCAATACCTAAATGTATACTAGAATGTACACAATACCTAGAATGTATACTGATGAAGTCTGCCGCTGCGCGCGGCCAAGGCACAGAACGGGGTCGTCCGATGGCATTGAAACTGGTGGTATACCACCATGGTATCAGATGATTCAAAACATTTTGAGCGCTGTTCATCGAACACCCACTAAATGGCATGTGCAACATGTGACACTTTTGAGTGACCGCTTTCACTCAAGTGAGGCGCTTTTGAGCGAGCGCTTCGCGAGTGAGCGCTCGTGAGTGTGTGGCGCTCTTGAGTGAGGGCTTACATTTTTTTTCGAGGGGGGGGGGGGGCGCACTGGCTGATGGGTGCGTCATAAAACGGCCACAGGCGGCCCAAAACACTGTTGAACCACTCTGTGGGCTGGTGCAGGCTGTGCAGCGACGCCCAGTATGGCCCTTGGTTGGCCTTGCGGCCCCCGCTGTCCATTAATCGCCGAACCCTGTCCGCCCACTCCTCTGGTGTCACCGCAAGAACCCTCTTCCTCACATGCCTGATCTTCCTGCACCGCTTTATCCTTACGTACCCATTGTAATATTACGTAATCATTATCATATTACGTACTCAATACGTGTAGTTTACATACTATTAGTCATAACTGGTACGGAGTCACGGGAATTGAGGCACGGGCCACAGAGGGTGCTGCAGCGCGGCCGCGGATAACCCCCCTGCCGGGGCTTTCACCTCCGTCAACTTGCAGCTGCTCTGAGCTCTTGCAACAGCTCCACTGACAAGTTTTTTCGATCTTACGAAATACGCGAACATACAAAAGCTAAGCTTGTGCCTGTAGAAGGGCACCCCTCTGGCCACACACGCGACCAGAGAAGCTCAGCATTAGTAACTGGATTGAGCAAGCTTGATGCATCATGTATGACGTGAATGCATGCCGAGCATGCATGTTGACTGCGACTTCGAACCTGGATCTGACGACATGTCTCCTTGTCAACAATCCTATCACCATGCCGAAACTGACTGTGGTGACCACTTCGAAAGGTGTGTTTCGGAAGCGCCGATACTGCGTCAATACGGCCAAAACCAGCATGCCGGAACTTCCCACTCTGAGGATGCGTTTCAGGGGCACCGTAAACTTGGCAGGACTCTCTCTCCGCTTCTTCAAAATCTCCAGATTCTTTTGCCGCTTCTGCAAGCTGTCGATGTGTCAAGCAGCCAAGTTTGTAATTACTTCGGGAGGAAGTGGTGTAGATTGTAGCACATGGAACAAATGCTCAGATTTGGACTTCAGCAGTGACACTCAACCCAAGCTTGTACTGTGATCAGGCATGACAGAAGTTTATCTGGCACATGAAATGAAAACCTAGCGGATATTTCGGATGCACGAAATCATTCATGATTTTTAATTTGAATTCAGAACAGCTCACAGACACTCTGACATCACCAAGAAGCCACAGCCCTTGTGGCTACCTAGGAATAAGTATCCACTAGGAAAGCCTTGTGGCACCGAAGGAACAAGCATCCACTAATTGCATCATACTACCTTTGAAAGCCAAGCACCTTGCCTGTGCCGTAAACATCTTGGGTTGCTGTTTCTGGTGAAGACAGGTTTGCTGCTTAGCTCGTGTTGCCATTCTAGTGAAGATGTCATTCTGTTTGCCAATAGTTCCTTCAGGCTATTTGGGTGCTTGACTATTTGGTGCCTTGTCACAATGTACAATAGCCAGACAGTTCATTGCCAGACGGTTTGTTGCTTGGGGTATTTGGGTTCATGCATATTCACTAGCTTTTCAGTTTGTCACAGCCAGCCGGCTCACACCATAATGTTGTTGCACATCGTTCTGTTGCACATGTTGGAGGTGATGGTATCGTTCGGTGATCCTTCAATGGGTGTACTGCTCATGATCTGTGCAAAAGAGCGAAGAAAGAGCAGGGAGAGCGTGCTGCATGTCAGCAATCCCTCCTTGTTAGCGCTGGTTAGTGTATGCTACTACATAAGTCCTGAACATAGCTAGCGGGGGCCAAACATTGTTCTTCGCAACAAATGCTTGCCTTGAAAGCTCCCTGAACTAGAAGCAGCCGTTCAGATGATAGGAAAGCAACAACAGAGGCCTTTCATAGAATATCTGGAAACCAGCACTGCATCTCTGTTTTTCGGTTTTCCTGCGCCTTCCCAAGCCTGCAAGCAGGGACACGACCCCATGGTGGGTCTACGTCCTGACACACGAACGAAATTGCTTCAAATAAATAGCAGAATTTTATTTATCTGTCTTGCAGGGCGGATTCATGCTTTACAGTACCAAGTGCTGTTGCTGTGTGAGAGGCATCATGACCATACAACATCTGAGTGCTCAAAATCGCCCAGAACAGGTGTGACACGGTGTTGGTAAAGAATTCTTGAAATGCAATTCACAGAGTTTGCGAAAGAACCCGTCGGGCAGGCGGAGTATCTGCCGCACCACCAACCTTCTGATAGATCAAGTGCGCATGTAAGTAACCCGGAGATGCACCCGCGAATTCAATTCATGTCAGTAGTTGTTGAGCAATTCAGACCGCGCCCTAATCAACGCTGTATCGGAGCAACTCTCGTCTTGAACGATATCTCGTTCGACATGCGACGCCCAGTGTATCATGCGGCAGCAATGACAGATGACCTAGACGGCCGAACAAACTGAATACACAGTACTTCTTCAAGTAATGGTAGGAAACATTTATGTACTCGCAGAGCCTGAAATGTGCTGCACGGAGACTTGATTGGGCACTTGTCCGATGATTTTGAAGCGATAGCTGGCGCCAGGCGGAGCCCACAGCTGACGAAGAACAAAAGATGTGCGTGCTTGTGGCATCGTACGTGACATTCTGCAGGGCTGTTGCCGCATCGTGAGTGAAGATCGTCAGCGGCACACCCGCATGCCATCCAGCTCCTTGGGAGACGGAGCCTTGCAGTCCTGCCACTCAAGAGGATGTACAGACAGAATAAGAGCTGACACTGTGTCTGCATATGCCTGTGTCTTGGTCTTGGGGCCTTGCTCTGCCCTAGACCAGTACACGTACCCAGGAATGTACACCGGGCTCGGCACGCCCAGTCCCGAGATGTCCTCTTCGCTGGGTACATTTGGAACCGGAACATTTGCCCAGAACTCGGAGCCAGGTATCAACATGTGGCTCTTGAGACTGCCACTGCTGGACGCGCCTGCCTGATCTGCTGGCACGGATGCCATTGCTCAGACGGATACCAATAGATACAAAGGGAGTTACAGCATGATTGTGCGCTCAACCACGTACGCTATGCGGGAACCGCTGCAGTATGATATATCCAACGGACAACCCAGCCTGTAGACACACACTGTAGCGGCCAACACTCGACACTTTCAGTGTAGCTGAATAACCTACAACAACGAATTCTAACTGTTATCACTTGATAGGCGGAGAATTGTGAAGCAGGCGCCAAATATTTGGCCACGATTCGTGGATGATTTATAAGGACAATGATTTTGCTGCATGCTGAAACACGTACTCAGTTCTATGTCAGAGCAGGGCCATACATGCAACAGTGTCTGCTAGTGTCTGTGTTACGTGCATACGAATGCACTGGACTGGAGTGAGTGAACGGCTGGTGCTGTCTGCGTCATTTTCGACACCTATCTTCGACAACACATACCCAGCTGCATACATACGCTTGCCCGTAGCTTTCTTCACAATTGTTGCCTTCTATGTACTGATCCGTTCCAGCTGACATGTCGTCGAGTGAAGAGAGTGAGGACGCCTGGCGCTAGCGTCATAACGGAGTTCACACTTGAAAGCATGGGTCCGCTTCACTTCTAATGTACGAATGGACGGCGGTACTTTCTGTTGCATCACCGATCGACAAGCATTCACCACACAGAAATGAGTATGCTTCCTGGTGATGTTCACATTGTGCTTCATTAGAAGCAGCTTTGTCCTCCACAGTGACCAAGAAATAGGGATACAGGTCTTGACCTCGAAGGAATAATACACTGGGGCTACATGAGCGAGGCTTGTCTGGCTCAAACTCCTTTCCATCGCTTCTTCCCCATCCATGCTTCCTGATCAATCACACCTCTACTGACACATCAACCAACAGTGATGTGATGATGCCAGAACAACGCTTTACGAGCAGCCACCCATAAAACCAGAGTTCGACACAGCAGCAGAACAAGCCTGGGATGATTGCTGTTCGAACAAGACAGAAATCTGTTACAGTATCCAGCAGAGCACCTTATTTCAACATTCCAAAAGCATTCAGACCATGTACCCACATAAACCAAAATCTGAGCACAGCAGGCTTGAAGCCTGCCACGTGTATTCACACCATGCAGCTCAACAACCAATACCCTTTCACTCAAAGTTGCAGAACCTGCAAAGTCAGTCATGTTCCCAAATGTCATGAACATCAACTGTTCAAATTAAGCAGGGGCCCTTGAACTCGATACCAAGTGCTCTGGAAGCTTCGTGAAGCTTGAAGACCCAGCGCATTATCAGACAGCCTGCTTCAAGTTAACAGCTGTGTGCGTTTGCGATCATGCATTGATCGTCCATACTGTATGGGGGATGCCCACCCACACCTTCTCTTCCTGGCGTACGCAAAATCAAACTTGTTCTATACAGAACCCCGATCGGATCTGTACAGAACCCCATACAGGACCCCGACCGGAACCCCTTCCCTCCCAAACCCCCCTACCGGGGGATATGCAAACAAACCCGCAGGGGAGTGCACATCTTCTCACTCCATCACGCATGCACAATGTTACGTCATCTAGTCAGCTAAGCATAATGCATGTACTGCAAGCAAATGAAGCCTATATTCAGTAGCGCAGCCACAAGGATAAGCACGCTCGCGCACGTACGCACGTACACAAAGACTTCATGTCAGCAGAGCCTTGTCCGGCGTGGGCTCCCGCAACTAAGTAACACACCAATACACAAGCACACACACATGCATGAACAGACAAAGCGCCCAACACGTATGCAGTCAGGTTGGTGGAAGCTACAGAGGCACGTACTGCTCATCATCATTCGTTGGATGAAACAACTGAGCACCAATCACAGTACACAATGCATGCAAGTCATGCATGACAGCAACTTCCATATTCAAACATGGCTTTGCAAAACTCTGGTGAGCCTGATGCAATATCTGATCTGCTCTGATGAGATCTGGACATCATCGGATCGGATCTTCTGTCGGACGCGCAGAAAGCTGTGTGATTGTGCACAATCTTGCGTACAGTCAGTTGGGCGCCTACTCAACCAGAGTCTGTGGAATTCAGTACCGAAAGAACATAAACTATTGTATCCCAACACACTGGGCCTGTCGCTCCAAGCACCCGGGCATGATGGTATGGCCAACCACACCCCAGGTAGGCGGGGGGGCCCCATCAAGCACTGCCTCAGGAACCCCGGGCCCGGGTAGGGGGGCCACCGGATCGCAGCAAGTCCGCTGCTAGTAGTGCCTTAACTTCACGATTTAACGGAGTCCTGCAGTTTGGCCAGTTGGCCTAGAGTTGGCCTTGGTTACCTTGGATTAGGTGACAGAAGTGTTACAGACGTACAATTAGGTACGGATTAGGTACAAGATTAGGTACCTTGCATTATCCACTGCTGCCAAGCATGGAGCTATGCATGCGTCGGGGTCCACGGAGACATCACCCGGATATTTCTTTATGAACGTCACACAATGCATGCAACATCGCTGCGCATCAGTCCCACCGGGCCGTGCAGCAGAACACCTGTCCCCTGATGCAGTTCACGGTGCAGGAAACAAAGCACCGAGCGATCGCTCGCGATCAAGGCATCCACTACGTCATGCATGAGCCACTGCACATGCATGAGCGGCGCAAGCTTCTCATAGGAGACGAGAATTTCGAGAAAGGTTCACGCGCGCGAACCCCTGGCCCGGAAACCTCAGCGAAAAGTGCATGCATGATGTACATGCATGTGTTAATTCGAAGCGGGGCCCTCCTGGTAGATGGGAGCCTGGAATGTGTCATCACGCCTGCCTGAGGAGGGTTCAGAGAGATGACTGGACACGTCTGCTGCTTGCGAGCCACTGTGGGAGTGTTGGGCCTGCATGCATGTACGCATGCATGAGTCACATGAGCTGTCTGTCTGTCACATGCATTTACAATGATACAATGATACACTGATACACAGCATGATATACTGATACACAATGATACAATGATACACAGCATGAAAACTAAAGCAGAACCGCTTTAGTGGTTCTTTGGTGCTTGGCCAGTGGTTCTTTAGTGCATGGCTTTGATCACTAGAGACTATTATGTTTTTCCACATCGATCATGGTTTGTAATTTGTAAATGCAAGTTGTTCAAGTTTGTCAAGTTTGCCATGATAAAGCGCAAGTTTGCACACGCACCGGGCCACTGCTACTTGACTCCGGAAGGGAGGAGTAGATAGAGTGCCGCATTCCCAAGTTTGCAGCCATGGGAATATGTTTCCGGGGCCGAATCCGTTTCGACTTTTCACCACCTTTTGGGACATCACGAGGCGTCTCGATCTCCGGCGGTTCGTACTCAAATTTTATCGTCTCGGCAGCCGGTTTGCTGTCAACGACTTCAAACACAGACTCGCATGGAGGGCCACCTGTGGTCACAGCGGAGGGTTCGGGTTTGGGGAGGCCCGGGGTCTGGGGGAGTGACCGCTGCGGCGGAAGACGCTGCGGAGGGGTCGGGCTGGGGGAGACGGACGCGCTCGCCGAGCGCGCAACGACGGCAGCGGCGGCGGACGCGGCAGACGTCAAGGGGGACGTCGCAGCCGACACGCCGCTTCGCATGGGAGGAGAGGAGCCGCGACCGGGGGTCGGAGACCGGGAGGAGGATCGCCCCCGCCCGGCCCCGGGTGTCATCAGACTTGCTGCGGTTTGCGCCTGTCTTGGGGTGGGGTCGATGGCCGGGGGAGACTGGGGGCGAAGCTGGGAGGTCTGGCGGACTGCAGTCACGGGCCCCGCAGCGGAGGTGCGGGGGCCGGGTTCTAGGTCGGAGGCAGGGCGGTCCAAGGGGCGGTCGGGGGAATGGGAGGATGCTCGCAGGGGTTGTTGTTGCTGTTGCGGGGACTGCCGGTTTGCTGGTGCTGCTCCCAATGTAGAAGATGCAGCGGCGCCGCCGAGGGGGGGCTGCCGGAGGGGGGTTGTGCGGGGGCCCTGGGGGGACGGACTACGCTGCTGCCGGGAGAGGCCGCCAGGACGCGAGAGCTCCGCGCGTGCGCGCAGCGCTGGCCCGCCTACCCTGGCGACTGGGGCTCCAGGCGAGGGGGACCGGGCGGGGCCTGCGGGCCCTCCCGCCCCCGCCCCCGCCGCGGCCGCGGCGTGCGGGTCAGGGCCCCGCAGGGGGACCTGCGGCAGGAACAGCAGAGCGGCGCTGCCGCTCTGCGAGTCCTCTCCCCCAGACTCCAGCTCCGCGGAGTGCGCTTGCCCCTGGCGCACGCGCTGCGGCGGCATGAAGCTGGTGTAGCTCGGAGTCTCCCCCTGCTGAATACTCGACCGCGCGGCAGCCGCCATCGCCTCCGTCGCAGACGCCGCCGCCCGGATACTCCCAACCGACGTGTTGGTGGTGCTGGTGTGCCCCCGAGGGTCTCCCCGCACATCCACCCTCGTCAGCGCCGTCGGCGACCCGCCCCCAGCCCCGGCCCCAACGCTCGCCGCCGTCAGCGGCCCACTGTCCCTCCGGATTTTCCCCTCCGGCAGCTCCACCTGCGACGATGCTGCCCCCGCAGCCACCCCCAGCGGCTGCCGCGCTCCATGCATTGCGGTGGCGGAGCCCTGCTGCGAGGGTTCATCGATATTCGCCAGCGGGCACTCAAACTGGGTAATTCGGCGGCCGCCCCACGTCGACACGCGCGCCCCCCCCCCAAGCTGAGAGGACGTGAGTTGGGAGCACGTCGCGATGGCCCCCGACACAGCCCCTGAAGTGTCTGTGGTGCGCAGCCGAGAGGATGCATGCGTGGGGGTGCGTTCCGGAAGGTCCAGGGACTGCGACTGAGTGTTGGCCTCCTGAACGCGCATGGAAGGTCTAGAAGATTCCAAGCTTTTGTGCAGAGGGCCTGACGTGGCCGCGTTGGCGGCATCCATCTGCGCTTGCGCGTCCGCACTGATTTGGGACTGTCTTAGGGTTCCGGAGGTGCGCAACTCGCTGGGGGGGGGCTGGGGGGAGCTGGACCGCGGCGCAGAGAGGGAGCTCGCGCCATTGCCGGGGAATCGGCGGCTGCCGTGGCGACTGCTGGTTAGAGGCGCGTGGGAGGGGGTGGTTGTGGTTACAAGGGACGAGGAGGAGGACTCATGGGACTGAATGCTCGCCTGCATGTATGCATGCGCATCATATCGGTAACATGAGATAAGACAGGTATGCATGTTGTATGTAGTCGTACCTAAGATACGGTGGGAAGGAATGGGGGACTGAATGAATGCTGTGCCGAACATCAACACGTGTGTAAACTTTCATGGTTCAACGTTGAAGGGAAGGTGAAGTGCTGACTCCCAAGATGTGAAAGGGTTCTTTGGAATGTTAATGAAACATCATAATCGATTCAGCATCGTTGAGCAGGTAGCAGCAAGAAGGCCTTGCTGCAGTGCATGGTCTCGATGTGCGGCTATGCATATAGTAGCATATAGTAACATGGGGGGGGGGGGGGGGGGGGCCCCCCAAAATCCCCAGG
>JAUMHD010003434.1:0-15109 GCA_032359135.1 Ulvella scutata
CGTGAGCCCGCTGGGGCCCGCTGCAGAGCCTCGGGGAAACCGCTTCATCACTTTCTTCAGACCGTTGTGAGTGAGGATATCTGATGATAAGAATTTCGTTCAAGTGTGCTTCTGGAGATGTTTTTCCAGATTTGTGGCAGTTGTGTGCACAGAAGACTCTTCCTGAGGGAGTGTGATGCTGATGTCCGCGTTGTGGTGTACTCTGTCATTGCCACATATATCCTCCTAGTTGGCGCTGTTTTAGCTGAGGATGTCGTCTCTGTTGGTACCCCTGCTCTTGCTCGTAACATTGTGCGGCGTTCTGTGCAGCCGGTTGCCACATGGTTGTCCTTGTCCCCCCCCTGCAGGGGTGCTGACTCCAAAGCCCTTCCCGGGTATGGTTCCCGAACAGGGATTTTGATTCTCTTCCATACGAAATAGTTCTGGAGGTTTTTGCTCTTGCCCATTTACTGCCCTTTCGGCTTGTAAAGAGACCATATTTATATGACTATTCTCACAGACAGGCGGCAGACATCTACTGCAAACAGCGATACGGAGGCAACATTGATCCATGGCATACAAGAGCGCTGGGTAGAGAGTGGTGCCTGTACTTTTGCGCTGTCTGCATCTGAACTGGATTGGGAGCTGATCTCTGTTGCCGTTGCTGAGGCTCTGCAGCTACTGGAGATGTTCATGAGCTTTTCAACACCGACTTCTGCCAAACAACAGAGCTCAAGAATTGGGCACAGCTTCAGATATGAGGATGCAGCTATTAATAAGACAATAAACGAAGGCATTCGGGGACAGCAGCTATGTTCAGGAACTGCACTGCTAGGGCTGTTCCAGAGCCAACACAAGCACTAATGTTGTCATGATTCTGTGCAGCACAATCAACCAACTCCAAACCCTGATCCATTGCTTCTATTCCATCACCGGACGTGGATGCACTCGATCTCTGGCACAAGGTCAGCTCCTCTCAGGAAGGGTTCCGCCATGGGGCACCATGAACTCAGACAGGCAGAGAAAGAACTGACACAGCAGCGTGGAGCCAATTGCCTGCCACTGTTCCAGATTCTGACTACCGCTATAACCTGGGTAGCCAGGAATCGTTTTGCTGCACAAAACTCTACGTGGGTCAACGCGAACTGGCCTTGTGTGTCCTCACTTGCCCTGTACAGTGCATTGCAATTTGTGAGGGGCTCGACTTACAAATGTGCTCTTTTCCATGTGAGATCCCCACGACAAATCAGACGCTGTAAGTGGCCTCTGTCGGAGTGGACAGCCTCCAGTCCAAAAAGAGGTGATGTGCAGAAGCCCTAAATTTTGTATTTCTATAAACACATCGCAGCGAGCGAAGCGAGGCTGGTGGAAACCCTGCTAAGCTTGCCGGGGCAGGGTGGTTCCAGCCTGTCGTGTTGAGAAGCGCTCAGCGGGCTGGACCCCACCGAGAGGAGTTGCAGCAGGGGTTCAGGGCTCAGACGTCCCAGCTTCGTCAATATTAACATTGGTCAATGTCACTGTTAATGAAATGAAGGAGATGCTAGGTGGGATGAGCATCGCAAACGTATCTGGTAGTATTTTTGCACGGATTTTGCTTCAACCTGCCCTTCCAATAGTAACCAAAGGTGCTGAATCCTAACCACTAGCGTGATCAGCAAGCCCGATACAGGCTGAATTATGTGCATCTTCATGCATGGTGCATTATAGCCAACCTCAGGTGCACACCAGCAGAGCAATTGCTTGCAAGGGGGGGCCAGAGCAAGGGGAATCAGGCCCGGCCTCGAGCTACATACCTTGTAGAACGGGTGCTGTACTTGCGTGGACAACTGCGCTAGTGCACGCACAGAAGAGTCTTGAAACACAGAATGTGCATGACTGACTCCCAGTCATGCACATTCCACGATTCTGTCCCCTCATCGCAGAGGCCCGTTCAGAATGCCGAGCTGTAAATGTTCAGATCACTAAATGAGCAGAATTGTAGGCTTGTAGCACACTCTTTGGCTCACATTTGTGTGCGATCCTGTCGCAGCAACAACCGGTTGCTGCTGGCAGTGCCTCTCTGACCTTGTTCATCTCCAACTCGGACTTCGCAGGCATTGAACCTGTTCAGGTATTGTCGTGCTGTGTTCTGTGCGATGGGCTCAATGGCCGTCTGCAAGTTGTACTGCCATGTGTTCCCTGCAGTCTCAGAGCTACCCGTTCTGTTTTAGCGCGCTGCGGTCTTTTTCGATGCAGAGGGTCCATATTTGTGATCGATGCCAGATTATCTCCTTCTGAAGTCTGATGTATGCGCCAGCTTGTAGTCTGTCCCGTCCAATCTGGCATACTGGCATTATCTTGTTTTCCAGCTGTTGTTCCCACCCCATATTGCGCTGCCTGATACCTCAGTGTTCAAGGAAAGCGTACCATTCATATTAATCTTATCATTTAATACTCACACTGCGTAGGCGCCGCTTGTGGCGTCAGAGCCTGGCAATATTCGAGCTATGAGCTCAGCAGCAACCGGGATGGGGGGTCTTACTCCCGACGAGCTCGACCGACTGGTACCCACAAACTGCTACTTCTCGCCTCAGAAGGAAGTTTTGGCTGCTCAGAAGCAGGTAATTGCCGCCCCCTTGTACACTATAGTACTAGCTTTATGCTATGCTCTGCTCAGGCGAGAAGTGCAACAGGTGCACTGTGTACCCAGGCAGAAGAAGTGCTCCAGACGTTTGCGAAAGACTTTAGGCAGTTCTGGGAAGTTGTGAGCAACAAAGAGGCGTCCGTTGACATGGTGGATGCGTGTTTGAAAGGTGCTTACACGCTAGGGGTGATGCAGCCCCAGTATCGCTGCTGGTTGCCTCTATCCAAGATTGGCGAGACAATGGCAATTCTTCACATCATGCGCTGCAATCTGAGCCTGGATCGTGGTGAATTAGCACAGTCTGTGCACGATGCACAGGCTGCAGTTGCTCTGACCATCATTCCAGGATCTTCTGCTTGCAGCCCGAAAGCAATGAGTGCTATGTGGTTTGCACAGGCGTGTCGTGCCCTTGGGCGTGTATCTGTAGTGCGTACTTCTTCTCTCCAAGCACTTGCAGTGCAGTGCCAACCCCATATCTGCATTCTATCTCCCCTGTGCTGTTTGACAATACGGCTCATTCATGTACCATGCCGTACACCATGGTATAAGCAGGCGCTTGTAGGCTTAGTGTGGGACCACTGTAGTTACATCTCTTGCTGGCAGCGTCTTCACAAGCTGAATAGGCAGATGATGTGATAGAACCCAGATAGGTAGATGCAACATGCATGCCACAACTTCACTAGGAAGGCACAACAAAATTGTTACGAAAACTGATTTTCAGCTCTTTTGTTCTAGCATCTTGTGCTGGGTACTCGACTGAAGCTTGTTCGGGTTGCTGCAGAGGCTCGGGAACAGCCTCAGGGCTGCAGAATATCTCGGCCACGCAATTAACGTCCTTAAAGAAGATGGCAAAGCAGACGCAAGCGCCGTGGACGTTTTATTGTGGCGCGTGATGGGGAACTGCTGGCCTCTGCCCTCAGAGCCAGAGTTCAGCGCTATAGACACCAACCTCGCCCGCATGGAGTCGCCCCCTTCAGCCACTCCCGGCCCTCTCCAACGCGACGTCGCCCCATGTCACTCTGGATTGGTGCGCACTTCAGGAGAACCTCGCGGGTGCATGAAAGTCTTGTTGCTCTATGCGTGCATGTACACCGGAATATGAGCCCCCCCACCCCCCCGGGCTTGAGATCTTGCCCATCCACCGACGTTTTATTTGGGTTGCGATCAGATGCTGAGCCATTTCGCAATCAAAGCAAGGGTTTCAAGACAGAGGCACATGTGCATGTCAGAGCAAAGTATACGGCTGATTTATTGGCCTGGGCCGACATAATCAGTTCGCTGTTGCCGGGGGCGGTGAATTTTGATTATTTTCTGTGGCACTATCGGCGGTTTCGGACACTTGTTTCTGTTTCGCAGAACAAGATAGCTTTGGAAGAGAAAGCTGTCGGCAATCTGGCCAGAAATATTAGATGCACTGTGACAGAGCATTTTTGCTATTTTGTAAAAATTCCTTGAATTTGGCCCTAGTGCATGCAGGCTAGAGATTTCTGCACAACCCAGGTCTGGGATCTTCCAGACGGTGTGCTGAATATGTACAAGTTTTCGCTGGTTAAGCATCAGGGGCACGCCGTGCTGTTCGGCGGGATGTATGTCGCAAGCCCGCAGAGCAAGGGCAACTGTAGCAACTCAATCATCCACGTGAACCTGTCGGACCTCACCCACGAGCATATTAAGACCCAAGGTGTGAAAATTGCGGTTTGTGATATTGATCTAAGAACCAGAAACATGTGGTTCTTGATCTCACAGTTCACTGGCGCACCGGGCCGGAAAGAAGTATTTGCTGCACCATCGCACACTTTCTTCCATCAGTATCTTGTCCAGTGAGCAGTGCCAGAGTCATGCTGCGCCATGTGAGTTGTCTGTGACTGGCCTTCTTTCTTCTTTCAGATGCATTGCGAGTCGTGTGCCATGCTGCGCTGCGCTGTGACTCTCAAGGTTTTCCTTTTCCCCGCTGCAGAGAATCATGTGCAACGTAGCACATGCCAGTGTGGTCTCCATCACTCAAATCCTGTTGCACAGCATCCCTTGCAGCATGTGAAGTGAGCAGCAGCTGCCGCATGCTTGATGCGAGTCAGCCATCAACAATCTTTGCCAGGAAATTGTGAAACCACGAGGCTTTCGTGAGAACATATTTGCAGGAGGCGCCGCATGTGCGCGCCGGAAAGCGCTGGAGGCCACCCCTTTCACACCAGTTCATTACACCAGCCCTCCCAGCACATGTGCTGGTGGCGATGGGGTGGGCGATCACCGCCCCCCCCCCCCTCACACACCCATCCCCCCACACCATGGCATGACTTGTAGGCTACACCACATCACATCGCAACACACCAGCCCACTGCCCTGACCACCTTCGCCACCTTGCGACCTTTGCAGGGGAAAGTGATGCACCCAAGCGCCCCCACACGCGGCATGGCCACTGTGCGGCGCTGTACAAGGGCTGCATGTATGTGCTGGGGGGCGAGACTGATGCGCAGACCCGCATGAAAGACTGCAACAAGTGCTCCAGCCACTGGGCTCACCTCATCTGGAAGCTCAACCTGCAGAACTGGCAGTGGCATCGCGTAGACCCCCAGGTGCACCTGCCCACTGCTTCCTCTGCCCTGGCAACGTCTTGGCACATGCCACATGAATTGTTTGGATGGGGTGGGCACATGTGCTCACCATGCCTGCGGCACATGCTGCATGTGTTACAACTGTTCCTGAGAGGTGTACTGAATTAGGAAATAACCCCTTGTACTCGCCGAAAAGGCAGCCAATGGGCAAGAACCCGACTATCTAGCATCGCCCAAAACTACCGCTTCACTCGCATGGCACAACATCACCATCGCGAAAGAATTTTGCAGCACATTGGGCTGAACTGCGATAAGAACGTAACACTATGGGATTGAATACGTGGCAAAATTCGCTTCATGATAAGCACATGGAGCTTGGGACAGGTTTGCAGCATGCGCTCAACACCATGCTCTAGAACAAGACATCACTGTTGCACTGATGTCACCCCTCAAGCTCCCGATTACATTACAGGATGTTGCCTCCATGCGTGTCACTAGGCACCCACTGCAGTTCATGTCTTCCATCTAACGCAGCGTTCAGGGTTGAGCTTTTGCTTGAGTATGTCTTTTGCTAGAGTCTACGCTGGGTACGCTGCCACCTCCAAGTGGCAACCTGTTGCACCACAAGCACACTGGATATTTCGGCTGAGCGCTTGATGCAGAAAGTCTTGTCTGTGCACAGAGCGACAGTGTGAGGCGTGCAGGGGAAGTATCCACCAGTGCGGCACGACGCGAGCATCGCTCAGCACGGCAGCGTCCTGTTCTACTATGGCGGCCGCCCTCCAGAAACTGTGTCTGGCAGCACAGGGGTCACAGGTGTGCCTCCACACTCTGCAGAAGCAAGCTACTAGATTCCAGTTGACACCATGACATCTGTTCCCTTTATCCCGCTTCAAAAGATCGCCAGTATGCTAAACACTAGTACTAACAAGCATCTTTTTAGTTTGCTCCAAGAACATGCTCCCCCGCTCACACTCACGCACGTACTTAGAAAGTGTTCCATCGGGCCGATTCGTCAGTGGTTCGGTGCCTAACATGACCGTGTGGGTCATAATTTTAAACGCACGCACACAAGCATCTGTCAATCATGAGGTGCTGCCTAGTGGTGGTGTTTCTTGGGCATGCAGATGCCCGCACTGCATGCACCCTGCTATCGTAACCCATCAGCGATGGCTGAACAGAGGCTGTGAGCGCAGAGTATGGCGACCTGTGGTCGCTAGACCTGGAGTCGCAGCAGTGGACGCAGCTCGCCGCGGAGCCGGAGCCTCTACGGCTGTGCCAGGAGAAACCGCCGGCAGGCCCCGAGGCGCGGCGCTCCGCATGCATGTGGTGCTGGGGCAACAGCCTCTTTGTGTTCGGCGGCGCGGCCAAGCGGCAAGGGGTGGAGTGCACGTTCGGAGACCTGTGGAGGTTCTGCCTCGCACGGCGGTGCTGGGTCTCTGTACCCCTCCGAGGTGTGGTACCGCGCTTTTGCATGAAAAGGCTTGCAAAAACGCTTGTGCGCATGTGCCTGTTGTTGCTACATGCATTCACATGCATTCACAATCACTGTGGGGCTTGCTGCATCCCGGAACATGGCTGCCTGTGACAGTGCCTGTGCTGTTGTTTGTTATTTGTATCATTCCAGCGTGCATTGTGGCCGGGGAAGCAGCACGGTGCCTGGGTCACAACCGTTCTGTAGAGATAGTCGCTAAGGCCAGTGTCGTTTTCCTTGACGTTCCCCATGATGGCAGAGCGCAGTCTCGGTGTCTTTCTCACAGTTCTCTTGCGCATGTCATTTTTTTCCAAGGCATTGACACAGTGTTGGGGAGACTGTCTAGAACCTCCTTTGCTTGTGCTGCTGCGCAAACAGAGCATGTTTTTGAACTGAATTGAATTAAGAACGCTCATCAGTACACATGACACGATCCACGGCAGCACCAAACACACGAAAGCATGTTTCGTTCTATTCAAGGGTCACACGCTGTTGACTCTTGGAACGCTTGCTTGTGATGTGCGTGGCGGCTGGGGTAACAGAAGTGTTCTACATCTTGGTACACTTTAGAGATACTGTTCGAGATATTGCTGAGTTTCAGAGTATTTTTCGGATGTCAGATAGGGCAAACCCATCAGGCCTGTAGAGCGCTGGTTAGGAACATCGCAGGCATTGAAGCAAGCACCCGTGCTGCAGGTAACCCTCCATCATCCAGGTCCGAGGTCATGCTGGTGAGCAGCCCTCAAGGGAACGTGTTCCTGTGCGGGGGGTACACCACTGCAGCAGTGTGTGCCGCTCCAGAGGCCGCCAACGGCACCACGCCTATGGACATGGTGCCCGCATATCGGCGCCTGATGTACCAGTGTGCATACATGCATGACGTGTTTGAGCTCGATCGGGTGTCACTCACTTGGAAGCAGCTGAGGCGGCGTGACGGGAAGCCTGTCCTGTCTTCTGGAAGGTCGGCTGGAGCTGTCTGCATGCATGACGACAAGTTGATGGTTTTTGGTGGGTTCCTGGGAATGATGCCGGAGGAGAATCTGCCGGGAGATGGCAATACCATCACATGGAGAACATGCATGAACTGCGGTGCAGAACAGAGCGAAGAGGGGGGGGCGCTACAAGAATGCAGCTCATGTTGTAGTGTTGGAGCCAGTGCTGCATGCTACTGTAGCAAGGAGTGCCAGGAGCAGGATTGGGCGGTGCATCAGCACTGGTGCAGTGGCTGCTACAGAGCCTCGGAGCAGTGACCCAGCTGGCCGCTAGGTTGAGTATATTGAACCGTCAAGGGGGCCGCTCTGTCCGGGTGTAGGACAGCACCCCTAGTAGACACAGGGGATGGCTCCAGAGCACTCTAGATGAAGGCTGCTCGGACGAACCAGCGAGATTGGATTTGTGGTGGATAAGAATGATGGGGGGTGGAATTGCCTTTTGTTTCCTGATATCTGCATTTATAGTGTTTCCTGCTGTTGGCGAGCGCCCTGCAGTGTTTTCGAGGTCACTGTTTGCAGTGTGTTCGGATGCAGCGTTTCGATTTGTGCCGCTGTCTTGAGGTGTAACCATTCCCCCTTTTTTCAGCGCAAGGGCTCTAGAGCTGCGGGTCCGGGCCGTGTTGCATTATTGTTGCGTCCTTTGACAGACACAGTGTGAAATTTGTGCTTGCTATGCGTGTAGTGGGTGTAGTTGTTCCACGGTTATCTCCTTCAAATATGCTCTTTGGCCTATGCCGAGATATGCGCTCTCTGTGCCAGTGTAACACGCCACTGTCGATGTAACTTTCACACGGTGTGAAATTGTTGTCATGTTCTGTGTGTGAGTTGATTGCATTCCCCCAATCATTGTGGCTTTGGTCTTTGCACGTTGTTTTCTATTTCTCTGCGCTTTGGTTTCCTGTGGGCCTAGTGTGCCCTGTGTAGGCTGACATGCGTAGGCAAATCTGGCCACCCATATTATACACCGCAATTGCGGTGCGCGCAATCTCACCCTTCAGCTCTTGCCAACGCGTTGCAACGCCAAATCCAGTGGCATGGCAACGGAAAATTTGAAGCTTCGTATCCTCATGGCGCACCAACGTGCATCCTAGTCTTCTTTGACCGAGAGGGACACACAAGTTGACGCTGCAGCTCCAGCTCTCACATTGACCGCAACACACTGGTAGTCGTTATTATCGTGGTTTAACTTGTGTTTTCTTCGACTGTTGCAAGGCCATTTCGTTCCATCTTGCTTGGAGTAGTTCTGTGTGGCACAGCCGAGTCATCTGAATTACCCATCCAGAAGGTTACAATCAAGTAAACTTATCCATGGGAGTAGTGCTCCGTTTAGCGAATGTGGGTTGTACGGTGAGCAGCCTGCGCTCGCAATTCATGTGCCGGCGTTGTGATGAGTTGCGAAATCCGTGCACGCTTCTGGTGTGCACTACATGCAGGCATATTTAAACACTGTTCTGAATGCAGCGCACCCCATTCTATTACATCTTGGCAGCGGACTCCAGGTACAAGGTGACTGGAAGGCATTTAGAGTGCTTGGGGACGTGGGACCCTCGACCAGGTACGTTCTCGCGAACGTTGCAGCTCGATTCAGGCTCAGTTTTCGTTCTTAGACTTGTAAGCCCAACTTTTGCTGCATGCGGCGTTGCTATTGCAGTGGGATTGTGAAGGCGTTTGTGTCTCATACTCAATTCACATCGTGAGTACTGCGCAAAAGGGCTCGACTGTGCCCTTTTCCAGCTGTTGCCAAGTTTATCGGCTCCTCACATCACATTTGTTTTGGGGCTGGTGCTACCTATACTCCAATCTCTGCCTTGCAGAAAAGGACGGAAACAAGCACTTGTTACTGAATATTGAACGTTCACAGTACTGGCTCGCACAGGGAGCTCGCCCATCAGACACAGTGGCGAGGATTTTTGGGCAGATTGGCGTTCTTCCTCCCCTCCCATTCCGCCCACGGCAGCCTCGGGGAACAAAGAATCCTGACAAGCGGCGCAGCACGGCGGAGACTTGAGTTTTGTGTGGGACCTGTACATGAAGCTTGCCAACATGAAGTTTGCCGAGTCTGATGAAAAACAAGAACTCTGACAACACGCCAGTCCCCAAAAGGATTCGATTACCTGCTCTGATTCCCACAAGATGCCCCTTAATATTCTTTCTGGTATCCGAGGATTATTCTCCTCACTTGAGTCGAATGTGCGCTATGCCAGGTTGCATGCTGTTTGGTAGCAAGTAGACTGGTCGTGAACGCTGCCACTTCATCTGTTGCATGTCCTGTTTGCAATATTTCCGCAGGTGGCCTGTAATCTCTCGACCTACTCTTCGTACTGCAGAAGTGCAAGCCCCTCACATTGATGTGCTTATTGATGGTTGGTGAATAAGGGGGCGCATGCCACTGAGGCCAGTGAGGAGTTGTTTTTCGAAGTCACTTGTGGTTTGTTATGTGCAACGGGCATGGAAGTTGCTCCTCTCCAGCAGTGCTTTGTATATTTCTCGCAGATATGCCTGGGGCATGTATACTAGCAGCTCTCCATTTGTGTCCAAATATTACAGGGTATCCGAAAAATTGGTTGTAAGGCCAAACTGCAGAAATCGAGTGCATCGCGTCCATTCACAAAATCTGAGCTAAAGAAATCAGCCGCTCTCTCGCAACAGAAAATGGAAGACGACGACTGCATCATTCTGGCCTTGGCATGTCCGTATGAAAGTTCGTTCAGCAAGTCAGAGGTGCATCCAGGATGCCGGCAGAGGGCCGGGGGAGCCCTCTAGCAATGCTTGCGGAACTGGAAATCCAAATATCGAATGTGAATGTTGTGCTTGCGTAGTGATTGCTCCACACTGTTGCATGATTATTTCATGTCCGGCCAACTGCAGAGATCGGCAGGCATGACAACCGCGTGCACATCCCGGCCTCAGAAAGCACCTTGATCTGGGAGGGCCATATAAGGCTTTTCTGGGCCTTTCTGTTGCGTTCGCGGCAAGACGGGGCCACAGGCTGGCCAGATTCGTACCCAGAGCTAGCTCTACCAACAGTGTGACCCATACGATGTTCAACGGAAGTGCTTTTGGCGCTTACTCGTTGGTTTGAGTCTGTGTTCCTTTCGTTTTGGTGCGCATGTTGGGTGCAGCCTAGAATGTCGTCACCCCACGATGGCTTGGTATGTATGTGACTGCGTGCGAAGGTGCATGTTCGTGCAAGAGATACCTCTCTTATGAGTTCTTCCACTGCTGCAGCTCCACTGTGTCGCACCTGCCGTTCTCATGGTATCATGCGTGTGAGCAGCCAGCCCTCTGCTCCTCTACAGTGTACTCCTCGCTCTTTGTAATTTGGGGCCCCTGGTGATGTGCTTCCAGATTCTACATTACTAACATCAGCACTACACCCCAACACCTGAAAATTGAATCACAACTTGGAGGTGGCATACAGAACACATAAATTTGTGGGAAACAGTGGAAGCGAATGGAGCCTGATGCATTCAGCAGAATCATACTGTGTCCCAACCAAGTGGGTGAGGCAAGCCTGTCTCTTCAACTTGGAGGGGCATGTGTTCGGAGAAGCAAGCTGCTGTACGAAATGCTTACAGACTGCACAGACACTACCAGCCTCACAACACCATTCCCCTCGTCTCATATCGCATCCTGGATGCTCTTCTGCACTGAACATCGCTTTATCGAAGCAGCTTTCGGTCCTGGAACGTTGTGCAATGTGCTCAAGGTGTGCACGCATTTTGCACCCGCTTAACGTTGCAGTTTCGCTTTGGCTCTTGTCGTTCTTCACTGGAAGAAATAATATGATGGATTGGTGCCAAAGCGATTGTCGATAAGTGCAGTTGATGGTCAGCCTCAGCATCATTAGCTTTTGTTTAATTATCAGTGGTTGAGGCCACAGCTAGGAGATGCGTGGCCAAGTTTCGAAAATTTCCCTTTGTTCAGGTTGCATCCTTTCTGCAAGACAACGAAGGTGTCACTACAGCAGCCACGCAGCTGGTGTCATATATCCGAATGAAAATGTTGGCATGCATGGCAACAGATTCCGCAGCGGAAGACTGGTGTGCCCCTTCCCCCTCCGGGCTGCATTCAGGTGAAGTGAGTCGAGTCACACGTCCTTGCTTTCACATATCTGTTTCCGGCGATAGCACCGCGAATGTGAAACAGAATTGAACGAATGACACGCAGCACTTGGGCAAGGGTTTGCCCCGCACTGCAATTTCTTTGTACCTAATAAGGCCCACAGGGCAATTTTTCAACGCACATTCTGCCTATGCTCCGACTAGTCACTCCTACAAGTGTATATTGCGTGTCGGCATATGGCATGCCCTCTCTTTGTCACAATCGTTGGTCCATCATGTGTCATCATGTGCACTACCAAAGGACGCGCTGAGAAGCAATTTATGGCTTGTGTGCAAACCCTGTAATAAACATGTTGCGAAGCCTGACTGTCTATTGTCTCCTAGGCTAGGAGTCCTAGCTCAAGCCAAACAGCAGGTGATGGGGAAGCACCCAACTAGCACCACTTCACTCTTGAATATCACAGCAGCACCAAACGAAAGCCTTAAACACCAGCACTCTGAGAAAACTTGTGCAGTGTGTTCTCGTAGCCGCAGGATGTGACTGATGTAATCGACAGCTAGTCTAATCAGCAGGGCGCCAGTGCAGGTGGGGCTGTGTGTCC
This sequence comes from Ulvella scutata, assembly GCA_032359135.1. Taxonomy (NCBI): domain Eukaryota; kingdom Viridiplantae; phylum Chlorophyta; class Ulvophyceae; order Ulvales; family Ulvellaceae; genus Ulvella; species Ulvella scutata. The sequence goes on from JAUMHD010003434.1 coordinate 12,287, forward strand.
GAAATTGCTGGTGCTCTGCACGGACTCGACACAGCTGCATTGCATGCCATTCTGGCGCACTTTCAGCCTGCAGAACTCGCCACTGCGCCAAGCTTCATCGTGAAAGCGTATCTGGAGATGCAGCGCGCAAGCCACCACCACCTCTCCCTCACCGACTACCTCATGCCTGCTGCAGACGCTCCATCATGTCCCAGGTACTCTACACTTCTTGCTGCTCTCCTAGAGGGAGCTGCGCTGATGGAGTACACTTCCATTGCACTGCCCAGACTTGACAGCCAACAACTGAGCCACGCGATGTCCCGCTTGCCGCATTGCAGAATGGTCACAGACCATAATGGAGTCGCAGGTGCCTGGCGGAAGAGCATGCCAGCCGTCACAGCTGTCGACTTTCAGTTCCTCACTCCTGTTTGCAGCTCACCAGATGCACAAACAGTTCAGGCACTGGTGGCATGCATGCCTCAGCTGCAAGCTGTCACAGTGCCCTACTTCACACCTGCCTCCGCATGGTGCTCAGTGTGTGACGCAGTGGGGCAACTCGCAGGCCTACAGAGAATCCAGATCTCCCAGAGCCCTTGCGTCAGCCTTTGCGATGCTTGGAATAGTAACTGTAGGGATGCATGGCATCCTATCCTCGATGTGGATCCCCTCACTAGTCTGTTCAGTGCATGCTCACAGCTGACACGATTTGATTTGCACCTGCCAGTGGCCAGGAACCAGGTTTTCAACTTCATCGAGGCGATGTCTGAGCTCCCACAACTGCGGCACCTCGCGTTTGGCATCACTCCGAAAGACTGTGAGTGTGAGGCTACACTATTGAGGGATACTGGGCACCATCTGGTGTTTCTGAGCAAGTTGCAAGCACTGTCACACCTGGATATCACTTACTGGTCACATGTCTGCCCCCTGGAACCTGGCGATGCTGCGCAGTTTCTGGAAAGGCTCGCATCCACCTTGCAGCCCCTAAGCCACCTCAGAGTGCTGAAGTTTTACGTTCACTGGCAGTCTGAAGACTGCCTGTACATAGAGCAGGCTTCAGCTGGTGCTTCTAACACAGCTGAACAACAGGTTGAGCAGTTCACATACTTGGCAAGGCGCCTGCAGGAAGTTGTTGTGCGGGGGCAGTACTGCGACCTCCTGCTTCCCTTTGCCCACGCTCTGAAAGGCGTGGCATCTGTACAGTCGGTTTGCCTGCATGATTGGAGATGCCAAGCAGATTTGCAGCCGTATCTTCCCCAAACGATCCTTGACCTGGGCTGCTTGACGGCGCTCACACATCTCAGCCTCTCCATACAATGGGATGTGTCAGATGCATGGGTCCAGAGCCTCACTGCATGCCTGGGCAACCTGCAGCTGCTACAGAGGCTTGAGCTGAGCTCCAAAAACGCCTTCCAGTCTTGCTTTCAGCACCACGCTGCTGCAGTGATGGTGGCCGTCACTGCACTCCCTGCTCTGCAGCACCTGCGAGTGGAATTCTGCAAAACGTTGCTCAATTTCTGGGACGTGTTTTGCAACTCCCACGTGGAAGGTTCTTGTGTTGATGGTGATCGGGGCATGGGAATGACAGGGACGCTGACACATCTCGAGCTGAGAAACGTATGCTCAGAAATGACAGGCAGTGCCGCAGTTCTACAGCAACTGACGTCGCTAAAGCACTTGGGCATCATGCACAGCGCCTTCCGAGACTCTGAGGAGGTTTCATTCCTGACCAGCTTGACGCGCCTTCAGCATCTGGCTGTTGAAGTGGACTTTCAAAGCTCTCAGCCAGCGTTTGAAGCCTTGGGAACCAGCATTGGACAGCTGACTTCCTTAACCCAGCTGGACATCAATTTCCACTCATGCTCCTATTTCAGCCTGTCTGTGCTGGCCCCTTTCCTGACTTCACTGTGCAGCCTTGCTCACCTGAATGTTTGTGAAGGCTTGGCGCAAGGGGAGTCACTGCTTCCCCTGGCTGAAGCCTGGACTGAGCAACACTGGGCGTCAGTATGTGCCAGAGCAATGCAAGGTAGATGGTCTGCCACGCTGCCCTTGGTATTCCTGGCGGGCGTGGCTGGCCTGCAGGTCCCTGTGCAGTCCTTAAGAAAGCATGCAGCATGCCTGATGCTGCACAACCAGCGGCAGATGATGGACGCAGACATCAAGCGCCTATCCCTGCCTAGGATTCAAGTGTCCTCTGATGCAATAATTCCAGCATACAGGCAGTGAGTTGTTTTTCTGGATTGGGTACTGTTGGTAAAGCATGCTGGCTGCTGATGGAACGAGTGTAAATGCACAGTTGAATGTGTGTCAGTGAACGCTGGTGGAGGGATTCAGATGCACGGACTATGGTGTAGCTAAAACGTATGCGGTGAACCACAATTCACTGACTGCAACACACGGCGCTGCAACGGTTGCACGGTGCTCCCTCAATAGGCCTCAGTATTTGAGCTGTTCACTTGTATCACGACGAAAGCACACGAAGAAATGACTACCTGCAGCAGCCAAACTGGACATAGTCAAGCAGAAAGATTGTATGACATCTTCCTCCACAATTGCAGCAAATGTCAGCACCCGCAGCATCAAGCTGCAATGCGATATGGCACCCTCAAGGTATGCTGGCAGGCACTCTGCAGCTGCAACACGATACTCCCTGGAAGAGAGAGCATAGGCTAGAACAACCACTGATGCCTTACAAGAACCATGAGCCTTACATCTGATGGACTACACCTGCATCAGAATCGGTGGACCACAAAGAGCCTTGCACAAAACACATGCACACACACACACACACACACACACACACACACACACACACACACACACACACACACACACACACACACACAC
>JAUMHD010003445.1:0-84596 GCA_032359135.1 Ulvella scutata
ACAAAACATCCACCACTTCACTCGAATGGCACAACAGCACCATCACGAAAGTCTTTCCCAGCACTCTTAGCCAAACCTAGCCTATCTAAATAACCTAGCAAGCCGTACCTAGCCTATCTAAATAAAAAAATTAAATAAATTATTCGGGGACTACGCCATACTCATTTTGAGCTTCGGCCTCAGCGCCACAGTGGCGGAAATCATGCAATTCGTTAAAGGAGAAACCACCAGAGACCCTTTACGCACCCGGCGCAGAATATCTAGACTATCTAATATCAACACACATTCTAGTTGAAACTGTTGTATGTTTGGAAAGCAACTGCAAACGCAGAGTGCACTGGTATGCGTGTCTTCTTGCAGGAGAGTTTTTCCAGGACCATCACTGCACAGGCCGTTTACCGCCTGCAGCCACCCCCTGTAGCGACCCCCGCACAGTGTGCGCTCTGCAGGGCCCTGCCGCAATAAACGATGAACAAGAGAAGAAGAAAACTTCGTTCTGCACACATGCAGGGTGCTCGCAGGCGGGTGGGACGCAGCAGCCCCTCAGCACCCCCCCCTTCGGCACGCGCACCGGCCCCGCAGCCGACCCCGGCTCGCGCGGCCCCGGGAGCGGCAGCCCCGGGGCGCTGCCCGCCGCGGCTGCCGCCGCGCAACACAATGCAAGCGCTGAAACCCAACAGGATGGGGGCAGCGGCCCCAGTAGCAGCACTCTCATGCAACCATATGCACCCGACCTACCTTCTCAGTTTCGGTGTTACCCAAAAGGGGGTTTTCGGCACAGTATCGGAGTCGAGGCGCTGCCCGAAACTCCCCAAAACGCAAGCGGAGGTAGCGCAGCTGCCTCCTCCTCCACCTCCACTGCGCACACACGCATGCATGCGCATGCATCGCCGCCGTCATCTACAGCAGCGCTTAAAGTCGATTTCGAATGCAGCGGTGCCGAAACCTCTGCCGAAAGGGCTCTTTTGAGCGACAGTGTGCTGGTGTGCTGCTACGAGGCGGGCCTGCAGCGCCCTCCAGACGAAGAATGTTCTCAAGAATATTCTCGAAGCTTCCTGACATGTCATGCATGGGGGTTCCGGGGCAGCAGGCAGCAGCAGCGGGTGGAGTGCGAGGCCGCCCATCGTGGCGTAGGGGTCGGTGCGGCTTTCCCCTCCCCCTCCCCCTCCCCCTGTTACGATTGTCGGCGATTGTAGGTGAATCTACTATATCAGTGACATCATCGCTCCTAGTGGTAGAATACGATCATAACCGATCGGGCGCTTTTGGTATTAGCACAGAACCTAACACCCCCTCCCCCTTTACCCTTCCCCCCACTGGCGCACGCTTTCGCAGCACTGGCAGCTGCTGCTCTGGAGAACCCAAGCTGATCCTGTTTTGCAAACCGGAAAGGTGTTTAATAGGCATAAACCCACATATTCGAAAACCCAAAGGTGGTTCAGAGGCATAAACCCATTTTTTTGTTTTCTTTTGAGCTTCGCCGCCAGAAAAACACATCCCAGCGTAAAGAAACTTGTTTTGCTGCAATGCATGAAATTAGGGGATTCAGGAAAGTAGCGGCCCGAATGAGAATTCTGTCGCCATCTGCCATTGTTGCGCCATCAATGGGTGCATGCATGCATAGAACACCTCTAGCCACAGTGCCGCAGCGCAGGTGCCGTAGAGGAGGTGTGCGAGGTGCGCGCGCCGCCGCCCCCAACCGCGGCGTGGGGGCACCCGCTGGCCGTCATGCACGTGGTGGTGGTCATGCATGGCGCCGCGCTTGTCAACGCGACCGCGCTGCTGCAGTCGCCGGGCTCCATGCATGCGGCCGTGGAGCTTCAAGCCACCTGGGACGTCCGCATACCCCCCCACTTGCAGGGGGCTCTGCAGCTGCGCACCGCGGCACATGTCAACGGTCACAGTGCGCCGCCAGCCCCCCTTGTTTCACCCTCTTCCCACTCCTTTCCCTTTTCCCCTTCCCTGTTTTCCCCCTTCACGCTCCCCCCTCCCTGCCCCTGTTCACCCCCTTTTCCCCTTCCCTGTTCCCGCCCCTGATCACCCTGTTCACTATTCAGCCCTTCTATTTTTTCATAGAAGTATCAGTATTTTGTTGGTAGTCCCTTTCCCGTTTCCCCTGTTTCCCCCCCCTCCCCCTTATCCCGTTCCTATCGCACCCCCCCCCCCCCCTGCCGTCCATGCCATGTTTGCCCTCATACCCCCATTTTTGAACGTGTCAACTGCATACAACTGCGTTTGCCGTACCTTAGACTATTGCCGACATGCGAAGGCTTCGCGCGGCAGCGCGCCACCTGCGCGCTCCACCGGGGGCTGCCCCCACAGCAGGCTGCCCCCATGTGCCAGTGGCACATCTGCAGCATGCTTTCCTGATGACTAGGAGTGACTACGAGCCCCGTACAGCCTGCACTGTGTACTATTTGGAACCTGAGCTATGTGTGGCCCAGGGCACACACCACCCCCACAGGCCACAGGCGTTCTGATCGGGAGCAAAACAAACCCAAGTTGTCCCCCCCCCCCAACAGCAACCCCGCAGGTGACCTGGGGGGCGCCACCCTTCCCCCCCCTTTTGCTTTAATTAGAGCTTCTACAGACTTGTGCGAATGCATGGTGCAGGTGCCGATGTGCACACTCCTGGCACCGCAACCTTCACAGCCACAGCCCCGAAGCTCGCACTTCCCACGCCACTGCATGCATTGGACGTGCACACCAACGCCACCGCGCAGTGGACGGTCCTTGTAGCCACCGGCCGCGGCATGGCCCCCGCGTTCTCCAAATCCGCCTCCTCTACAGGGAGGCTGTGCCGCGAGTGCGCCTCTAGCCACCCCCTCTGTTTGCGCATGTTCTTGTACATGCTGAGCAAGCGTTCTCGGTATATACAAATAAAATAAATAAACTATTCGGGGACTACGCCATACTCATTGTGAGCTTCGGCCTCAGCGCGACAGTGGCGGAATTCATACAGTTTGTTAAATGTACAACAGCATGCACATGAAATCTCTGAGCCATACACCTGTAGCCACTGCTACAGCAAACCGTACGCCTAAATACACATGCATGCATGATAACGCTGTATATTGCAAGGCTCGTACTTCACTTTGTAAGTTGCAACGAAGAGCTTCGCAGACTTGCCGTCCCATCGCGTTGTGTGTTGCCGCCCCCAGCTAGACCAGCATAGGTGCTGACTGCATGCATGCATATGCATGCTCTAGTTTCCAGTACATACGGACACAGAAGAGCCATAAATGGACGCTCCGAATGTTTGGTCGAAGCACGTTTACAAGCCACCATCTGAAAGAGAAAGGAAGCCGCTGTTTCTGTTTCTAACTGTCTGCATTTCAGTTGACATGCAGCTCATGCATGATACTCCATGCATGACCCGTCATGTATTCAGCTCATGCATGCAGGCCCACATGTGAGCTGTTTGCGGTGGACGCCGCGCACAGCGCAAGCAGCACGGTCGGCCTCCACACCGACCAGCCATGGGCGCGCTTCACGGTGGTCTGCTCGCACGCAGTGCTGATGTGTGCACACTGCGTGGCGGTGCTGGGCCCGCAGGCGCACAGAGTCGCGTACTTTGCAGCAGCCGCAGTGTTGCAATCGCCGGAGGGGGGCCCCCGGGCGGGGCCGGGCGCCGCCGCCGCCGGCGGCGGCGGCGGGGGGGGCTCATGTGGCTCGCCGCAGCACATGCGTAACCGTGTCTACGAGGGGAAAGTGGCGTGGTATGAGCGGTACAGGGGGGTGGTGCGCATCAGCCTGGAGCACTCCAGGTGCGGTCCCCCCTCCCCCTCCACTTCAGTGTTTCTTGTACCCTTGCCACTTTCAGCTACTCTTTTGCTAATCTTCAGCTACTCTTCTGCTAATCTTCTGCTACTCTTTTGCTGTTCTTTTGCTACTCTTGACGCGTTCTTGAACTCCTGCAGTGTTTCAGAGTTTCTTGTACTCTTGCTGCGTTGTGCCCCAAAGACATGAGCTTGGAGCTGTTGCTGCTGCCACAGGAGAGTGCGAACGTGGGGGTGGGGGTGCAGGGCAGGGCAGGGTAGTGCACTTGGCCTGAACATTTTGCTCCGAGATAACCTGTAGGTCCACTAAACGGTTTTTTTGCTCCGCGGTTAGACCCTGACAATCGACGCTCGGCTCGAGTACTCCGAGCAGGCCGTTTTTTTAGCAGTTTTTTGCAGTTTTTTGCTGCTACAAGGCTGTGCGGAGGTGCAGGGATCGAGGCATGTGCGAGTACGTGGCGCTGAGCGGCAACTGCACGCATGCCGGGGAAGCATCACACGTCGGGCACATCGCCGACCTGCAGCTGCAGGTGGGTGTGGCTACAAGTGCTCGGAAAGACTTTCGTGATGGTGCTGTTGTGCTGGTGTTCCATTCTAGTGGAGTGGTGGATCCTTTGTGTTTGTTGCTCTGGGGTATTTCGGGTTCATGCCTGTTCACTACCTTTCCGGTCTGAAAAAAAAATTCAACATACCGGTACATGTCGTAAATTGTGGGGTTGTAAGTAAAACGTGGTGCTGTGAAAAAACATACGTGGTGCTGCAGGTGGGCGGCCGTGCAAATATAAACCGCTGTAAAAAAAACCCCCGTTGTAAAAAAATAGTGTAAAAAAAACGTTGCAAAAAAGTGATACTTGGTGGTGCAGGTGGGTGACCACGTTCCGTTCAAGGCGGACGCAGCGACGCTCCAGCTGCCATCCAACACCTCTCACGGCGGATATACATGCCCTCCGCGGTGATGCGGCGAGGTTTCTATTCATCTGGACTTCCTGATTTGAACCGCTTTCGGCTGTGGTAATGACTACATTGAAGCGGTCGTTTTATTGTGGCCATTTTTCTTCATTGTATTGGGTACTCCCTTTGGGGGTGTCTGAGGAGGAAGCCCTTGTTGGGAATGTCGTGGTTCCTGATTAGATATTTGTGGGTACCAGGCTGAAGATTTAAACTGGTTGGCCCCCAGGACCTTCCTTCGGGGACGGATTATGTTATAAGCTGGTGAAAGTGGGCTTGCTTGTTACAAGCCTGACAGCCAATGAAAGGCCAAATTCTGGAATACCGTAGTTAATTAAAAGCATCGACAGGTGACGCGTGACAAGGGGGGTGCTGTCGGTCGTACCGACATTGTGGTGACGGTGACAATCACCCAAAATTGTCGAACATTTTGAGACTTGACCAGTGCGTGACATCTAAAATCAACTCAGCTGTCGTAATCATCAAAGCAAGATGCGTGTGGCGTTTCATTGCCATCCTTGTTACAGGGTACCATTTCCTGAGAGGGTACCATATTGACAGTATTGACATTATTGACGTTTTTGGCAGTGAGATTGCGCAACCGTGGTTGTCATGGCTTGCCGGTACGTTCTCCTAGGTGCATGTCAGCTCAAATTTTATGCATGGCGCTGGCTTGCCGCTGCCGGAACCTATTTGGTCAAACAAGTGACGATTTCGGTGATTGTCGAAATTATGGACCCATCTGTGGTGACATGGCCTACTGTCGGAAGCTCTTGAAACGGGGCATGGTGACACCAAGGCTTTCTGTCGATGCTTTTAATCAACTACGGTATGTTATTTTGTTAAAATTTTTACTTTTGTAAAGAATGGCATGAGCAGACACTGGTGCGTCTCTTGCTATCATGCATATCCCTATGTCGGAAAAGTGTCCAAGACCAGAAATCCGAATCAGCAACCCTTGCCATGTCGACAGAAACCGCTCATCGCCGAGAGACTACAGGGGTGGTCAGAACAAACATCCTGAACACAACCGTCACACGAGGACCCTCGCTGAGTGATCCTGTGCGCAGAAACTGTGCAGGGCTAGGCGTGCTATATCCTACCCCCCCCCCCCCCCTCCTTCCACCCCCGTGCTACAACGTAGTAACGGGGCTGTCCTGTGTCCGTTTGAGCGGCCTCAGGAGACACTATTGTCTCTTAATATGCTAAAGGAGACAATAGCGTGGAAGGAGACAATACCCTAGCCAGCCCCGTATTCTAGAGAACACCAGATCTATGGCTGCGCGGAAACCCGCCGGTCGACGGCCGTCGGGACGGCCAAGTTGAGGTCGAAAGGCCGCAGCCATGGCCGTCACGCCACTCACCCTGAGCAGTGCTGGGGCTGACCTGTGGTCTTTTGAGTGGCCTCAAGATGATAGGAGACAATACAATTTTGTCTCCTAGAAAACCCCGTATTCTAGAGAACATCAGATCGCCACACCACATTCATGTGCGCCGACGATGGCACACGCCAGCCGCTGCAGGTATAAATAGCTTGGTATCTGCACGGGATGGTCACACTATAATACTATATACCTTACAGGTCAGTGTTATACAATACTCAGTATTCACTTCCTAGGCCCCCGCAGTCACTTGCCGGCGGTTGCACCAGTACCTCTGTAGTTAGAGCTCTGGACATGGACATGTCCATCACGTTTCTTCCATCCGTAGGTACTTTGGTACCACTCAGCGCGCTTCTTGAAGCTGACGAGTCGAATTTCTACCTCGGAGGTGCATGGTACCATGCGCAGGGCCAGTACTCTCGTCGCAACTTTTCCATTTTGTACAAGTCGCGACGGTTGCGCAGGAACCGTAGTGAGTGCGTTACGTGTCGTTATAATGGAGGTGCTCTCAAGTCGGTATACGTACATATGTATCCTCGCTGTACAAGTCAGCGTTGTCTTTGTCTCCGCGGAGATCTCCGTTCCCGTTCACGTGCAAAGGGGTTGTCCTTTTTGTGATTGCGTTGTCTCGATTGATTGATTGTGGTTTCCGAGTAGGAATTTTCGAAAATTTTGGTGCTCTGTCCACCACCTTCTTTTCGAAGTGCACTTGTTGGATCTGAGCCAACCGAGGCAGAGTACGTAAACGCAATCAACCGCAACTTCAGAGTGATTGTTTCGGGCTTGGTTGTACTGTCAAGTGCTGCAAGAATGATCCAGCAGCGATCAACCTGTTGCAACCTAGGCCTGCTGCTGCAGCTGGTGATGTTGCTGTTGCTGAGCGTAATGCATGGCCAGGGCCAGGCAACCCATCAATGATGCATGCGCAGCATGCAGGTGGAGGTGCGACTACATACCCAACCCAAAAAAAGACCCCTCTTGGCTTGTGAACCACATGTACCCCCGCCCATATGGCAGATGGATCTCCCAACGTGGCCGAAGTTCAAGATTGCGGACGCCATGCTCGCCGACTTCGGCTGCGATGAGGAGGTGCGCGCTTCCACATGCTGCGCCAAAAAATCATTCACCTTGTGTGAAGGCCTCCCAGGACTAACCAACATAATTGCACGGCGTATTGCCCGTGCCTTAAAATATTCCACACGAGCTTCCCCGTTCCAAGTTTAGATCAAGCTTCGAGTTGGCTGTCAGCTTATCCACGTGGACATCACAGACAGCACTGCTGTGACGGGGGCCTGCCCCACTCCCTCACCTGTTCATCCTCAGACAGGAATACGCCAGCACATGTATGATGTTACAACACTGCAGTCGCCTTTCCATCACTTCACCAAAAAACTCTGGCCCCGGCTTCCCCCCTGGTGCCCAGCCCCAGTTGAATGGGGGTCTTGCTTGCCACAGCCCGTCCCAGGGGCCCATCCTGAGCCTTCCATGGCCTGACACGTGTGGCGTACGCATGTGCAGGAGGAGCCTGGCACATGGAGTGCCGAAGATCAACTGCAGGCGCTTCAGCAGGAAGTTCCCGGCCTGGACCAACATCAATTTATGAACCTGGTGCACCTGTACCTGCTGCTGCCCGGCATCTGGCCACAGGTATTCATCTTTCTTTGATAATTGGGCATACTAATGCTTGCCGTCCTCGTCCCGTGTGGCCCGGGGGTGTATGTCCCTGTCCCACCCCTTCGGGGGTGCTGAGGCCGAAGGTTTCCGATTAGTGTTTTTATTACTATTCAAGCCCGCCTGCTTCATAAAATTAACCGACTAAATAATACAATCACATGTTTTCAAAATAAAGAAGGATGCCAGTGTTCGCTTCAAGTTCTTTGCTTACCAAGGCCGTCGCATTTTCCTGCATGCCTCCCTGTCAGCAAACTCAATGTCCAGCTTGATCTGAACAAGCTCGGTATTGGGATTGACCTTACGCTCAGCCGCCGACCCGTTCACGTTCAAGTGCTTTTAGACGAGGTCCCGGGTTCGAATCCCGGTCCGACCAGATCGCCTTTTCTTCGAGGTTCTGACCTGGATGCGTAGATGGTAAATGCGTACAGGGTAAATGCATCCAGAAGATGCATATGCCTAGCTTTGCCTACAAGAAGGCGCTGTGCCATGCATGCATGCAGCAGTGCTTATCTGCAAAACAATTCTGAAAAAAACATGCGTGGGCCTATTTATGCAGGTGCATGCAGCCGTGATGCACGGCGGGCCTGGATCAATCCATATTATGTACGAAGAGCTGTGCTTCAGACAGAAGAAGCGCCTGCAGGCCTACCCTGAGCTGCTGCGGGCAGACTCAAGCACCCGTGGAGATCCCAACAAAAACCACCACCTCCACGTCGTGCAGCAGTTCGCTGCACACATGGCTGGATTCCCAAACAAGAATTGGTTCGTCACAGAGACGGCAGATGAGCGCGCAGTGCTGTCTTCTGTCCCCCCGCCACCCCCTTCACCCCCCCATTCACCCCCCCTATCTGGCAGCCCCGCAAGCAGCGTCATCAGCTCAGCCAGCGTTGTCAGCTCCCAGACGGCTGCTGCAAGTGTTGACGAAGGCCTGGAATCTGAAGTGTCTACAGGGCCGCCGTCCGCAGCGGCCGCCTCCACCGCAGGGGAGCATGCACGCATGCATGTGGCTGCCTCTGGCGCTGGCGGCGTTCTTGAAAAGCTGCTTGACACTGTCGAGGCCCAGATGCAGAAGCTGGATGACCTGACACAGAAGCTGGAAGCGCTCACCGTGGCTAGAGGGGTGGTGAACTCGTGCGCTTCTGCCCATCTGGCCTGTGTGTGCACAGGCGCCCTGTGATCCTTGTAGCGCCCTGTGCATGTGCCTCATGTGTGGCGCCTGTCGTAACGCTTGTGCCGCAGTCAATAACTCGTGTGCTATTGTGATGCATGAGAGGTTCTGGGGAGGCGCCTGTGCATGCGTTGCATGCGTCATATATCTGTCTTTGACTTGTTGATTGAACCTTCACAGTGGTTCTGTTGCTTGCTCAGGCTGCAAGGTAGACACCCCACAAGTACCATAAGCAGACTGCAGCTGGGAATACCACATTGTATTAAAACCAACTCAGCAGGTGGCACGTGGCTGCTGACCGGAATTAACAGGGCATAAATACTTGAATAAAATGAGTACTTTACAAACTGAAGGGTAGTTAATAGGCATGAACTCAAATAGCCAAAGCAACTGAACATGCAATGATTATGGCGCAGTCCCCAAATATTTCATTGAAATGCAGGCGGACAGCAGTTGCCACTTGTAGCCACTGAGCCGCTGCCGTGGCACCCGGATACGATGCATGCGCACAAGGCATTTGCTGCAGTGGGCAGCAACTGGGAGGTCATGGCTGCCAAGCGCTTGCGACAAGCGCTTTTGTGCCGCAGATTTCTACATTCATTGATTCAATACCCACCCCTGTTTTCCTGTATTCTGTAGAACAATTGAAAGGATAACATTTCATCCCTGTGTGACGAGGGGTGCCTGTGGCAGCAGAGCAGCAGCCTCAAGCATTGATGTGCATCGCATTTAAGAGTATTTCTTGGGAGGTCTCCTCACAGACACATGTAATGAATAAATTATCGTGCTGAGGGGCAAGCAGGAAGAGAGAGGGGGCTACACACTGCCTGCAAGAAACTGTTATCATGATTTGTGCAACATTGTAATAGTATGCTCCACCTCCTGAGCACTGCCTGTGCGCGCAGTACCCAGTTAAATACGAGGGCATGCGCCTGCCTCCTGCTGCTGGTGTGAGCACGCAGCCATCAGGCTGCGCGCAACTGCGCGGGCTGTCATGATGCATGAATCAACAGGCTGTGCGGCCTGTCATGCAACTGGCACTGTTGAGGGGGGCAAGGACGCCCTGTCAACAGACAAAATGGGCAGCAAGTGCCCCATAAAAGCATTATAAAAAACAATGAATGTTACACAAAATAAATAAAAAGGACAAACACTGCATCAGGTGAGCAGCTGTGAGAAACACACAGCTCCTGGCGCTGCTAACTAGAGCCCTGGTGGCGCTGCTACCGCAGGCAGCTTATTAATGCCGCCTTTCTCTTTTCGCTTGCTCTTCAGTATGGGGGTCAGCGCAACGTCCAAAGACAGTAACACTCTTGGCTGTGTAGTTAACACCCACTTACAGTTCAACGATAGTGCTGCAGCACTGCTCCTAAGAATAGTCTATGATGAACACACCGGATGATCACCAACTGTTGATTGTGGCATAGGCCCAAACGCAGACATATGTATACATACACATGCATGTAACTCCCATGCATCACAGATCACCAAAACAAAATCCCCCATGCTCAGCCTTTACAAACCGGAAAGGTAGTGAATAGGCATGAACCCAAATAGCCGATTTGCCCCATAGCTAATTTTCCCCATAGCCAGGCCAGCAGGGGGTATGCACGCGCTTGTGTTTAAATGAATGCTGTGGTAGACAGCATGCACCGTGTGGTTGTGTTACAGGTGATGCACAGATGAGTGCAACACTGAATTGCAAAACATATCACATAAAACCTTCCGATGAGCGAACGCAGCAGCCCCCCAAGCCCGGCGCAGGCATGGGGCAGCTTGGACTACCCCCAGTACCGGCCGCTAGCCCCAGCGCTAGCCTCAGCCTAAGCCCTGGCTGGGGGGAAACAACCAGATAACCTTCACGCACCCGGCTCAGAAGCAGGGACGATGGTGCACAGCGTGGTGCAATTTCTTTACAGCTCTCTGAACTACTTGCAGTGTTTCTGGTCAAGAGAATCTGCTGGGAAGGGGTCCCACGCGCTCCGGCGGCCCCCACCAGCTTCCCCTCTCCCCTTTTGGTCCAAGGGAGGGGTGGTGGTGGCGGGGCTGGTGTGGGGGGGGACAACAGGATCAGTGACGAGCACTGGAATTGTCATTCGAATAACTACATCATACGAGATTCAACTTCAGCGCGCCACGGTGGACAAGCTCACGGACATGCAACTCAGGGAGAAAGCGACCAGAAGTCCCAGAGATAAATCTACGCCCTGGGACACGAATCTGCTCCAGTTTCTCTGGAAGTAGCCAGTCCAGCTGCTGGCAATGTTCTTATGGATGGTCCAGAAAGTCGTCTGTCTGAGCTTGGGGTGCAGAGGTAGTAGAATGGCGGATAGAGGTAGTAAAATTTTCAAACTGAAGAGACCGTCAGAGTCTACGTGAGTTTGTGAGGTCTGTGGTCTTGTGGGATAGTCAGGACAACTCTTGGTATGTCGCCATCATGTGCCAGCATTCGGAAGGGCCACTGCTTGACTGTTCTCGCCTCGAGGGATGGAGCCACCTGCAGCCCTTGCCAGAAACGAGTTTGTTTCAACTACGCGCATGCCTTACTTATTTGATGATCTGAATGGCATCTGACAGCGATCGTCAGGCACACCGTGTGTCACATCTCTCGCCAGCATGACGAGTACCCACAACGGAACACAGAAGCGTTATGATAGGCAAATTCGTCTCTGGGGCGCTCATGGCCAAGCGAGGCTGGAAGCGTCAAATATTTGCGTTCTGGGTGCTGGCCCAATGTGTACCGAAGCACTGAAGAACCTTGTACTTGGCGGTATAGCGTCATTCACAATCATAGACTCTGGTATTGTTTCAGAGGAGGATCTGCGGAACAATTTCTTCTTCCAGCCGTCGAATCTGGGCTCTGGGCGCGCGCAAGCTGCCTGTACTTTGCTTCGGGAGTTGAATGACCAAGTGAAGGGCTCTTTCTCGGACGCAGATGTCACTGACATGCTTGAGAGCAGACCTAATGCTTTGAATGACTACAAATTGGTTATTGCAGAGCAGGTGTGAACCTGCACAGTAGATGCTATGCACGAATCTGCTGCCAAGAGTTTGCACCAACCAGATCGTGAAGATGTGCAGATGCCAAGCAAGCTCATCGAGAAGCTTGAATCTAAGTGTAGAAGTAACGATGCCTATCTCATAGTTTTACGCTCTCAAGGCCCGTTTGCAACCATCCAGGTGTGCACGGTCCATTGTTGCAACAAGTGCTCTTGTGCAGCAAACACTTGCAAATCAGGCCTAACCGCTCACAGTTTTGATGTAGTTGTCTGGTCCGGAGCTCTGTATCATCGAAACGAAGCCTGATAACGTGCCCACGGACCTGCGCTTGTCCACAGCTTGGCCAGAGTTACTCGCACTGGCTGAAGAAGTTGACCTGGATACCTGCGATGACATTCTCCACAAGCACACTCCCTGGGGTGTGTAATTCGTTTTGTTTATGACTGATGTGTGCTGTAGATCCTGCACTCCGATTCGTATACTGACCCTTTGTACACTGCATGGTGCACCCTGCCTTAGCATCGTTCAGCGCATGTTCTGGTGTGTGAAACGACAACTGGAATGAAATGAGGGCATTGGCTCTCGCTGCAGCTGTGTTGTTGATCAAGGCTATTGCAGCCTGGCGAGCAGATCATGCTGGCCCACCAGCTAGCAGCGCGGAGCGCCGCCAATTCAAGGACCTTATCAACGGGTGGAGGCGCAAGATTGAAGGAAATCCTGTGGAAGAAGAAAACTTTGATGTGCGTCTCCTGTACTGCACTGCATAGCCTTGTGGGGTTACTGAGAACTGGGGGGAAAAACTGAAAACCCGTGTGTGCAATTGAATCACTGGCAATGCGTCGCACGCAGCTGCCATGATGCTATTGGTGTTCCCACATTTCGTCTTGCCATGCTTCACTTTAAATGGCCTCGTTTCACTCCAAAGCGCTGGTGCAGGAGGCTGTCAGGCATGCTCACACAGCATTCACAGAGGCCAAGGTACCTGGTCATGTGCTGCAACTGATGGAAGATGAACAATGTGCCAATCTTACAGCATCCAGTAGTGACTTTTGGGTTGCGCTTGCAGCTCTGAAACGCTTCATGGTGCGTGCACCTGGACTGTTGTGGTGAAAAAGACCTGGTGCTGACACAAGGTCTCTGCTGCAGTCAGAAAAGGCAATCAGAGTGCTGAGACGAGGGTATGTTGCGTTGTATAAAGCATATGCCCTGGTGAAGCAATGCAGGAACAGTGTTTTGAGTGCAGGGGGCTGAAGGAGAGGGCAGCTTGCCTTTGGAAGGCACGATTCCGGACATGACTGCAACAACTGAGTTGTATCTGCAGCTCCAGAGAGTGTACCGTGCCCGAGCAAATGGGCATATAGAAGCAGTGCAATCACATTGTAAGGCACTGCTCAAAATCGTTAGCAAGGCAGAGGATAGTATATCTCTGGAGTACATGCAGCTGTTTTGCAAGAATGCAAGGCATGTTCGGATTGTGAGGCCGGCTTTGGCCGTCCGGAAGCCATCCGAGATGAATTCAGAGTGCCTGAGGCAGGTGAGCTGTACCTCTTGCCAACCGCAAAGGTTTACAAACCGGAAAGGTATTACATAGGAAAACACCCCTGGTATCCAGAAGCAAAGAACACAAAAGAACTAACACAGCACCATCACGAAAGGCTTCCCCAGAAAGTCAGCTGTACAATCTGAAAGCGAGATCACCAGCAGAAGCAGGCATGTAATGTCTGGACGTGTTGTTCTGGTCAGTTTCTTTCGTTCGTGGAGTCGGTCGAGGATGCAGCTCAGCGGAACAAGAAAGTTTCTGCGCAGATCGAAGTGCTCATCAACAATGTTCAACTTTGTGGTTTAGTTTTTGTTTTTCAACGCTTGTTGTGTGCAGAGCTTCGAGTCCGGGGATCACATGCATGAGGCCATGATCCTGCTTGCCATGCTTGCAGCAGACACATTCCATGAGCAGCACCAACGTGCTCCAGGAGAGACTGCAACACCTGAGGATGCCTCGTGGGAGCAGGATATTCCCATCATGCAGCAAATTGTGAGCCAGATAGCTTCAGAGCTGCATCTGCCTGCTGGTGTCGTGAAGCAGGATCTGTTGCTTGAGTTCTGCAGAGCGGCAGGACCTCCAATGCACACAGTTGCTGCTGTAGTGGGTGGTGTTGCAGCCCAGGAGGGGCTTAAAGTGTTGCTCCAGCAATTCGTACCCCTGGATGGTACTCTTGTTTACAATGGCGTTCATGCTGCAAGCGCTGTGCTACCATTGTAGACGATACAAAAGGTTAATTGATGACACCCCTCTTTTATCAGTGTGTAAGGAACTGTGTGTGATCACCCTTGCCGCTCACTCACAAGAGGCTCCTGTGTTTGACTGTCCGCACATCTCACGAGCGATGTCCGGAGTGAAGAGACAACTGCACAGGGCATTTGCATGACATTACAGTGCGGGTGGAAACTGATTTCATTCATTAGTTATCCACAACACAGTTGCACAGCATGGGAGACTTTCAATATCGAATGTAGCTACATGTAGTGCATGCATTCGTGCAGCTCAAGCACGCTGTTGCAGTTTTTGGGCCCATGCCTAATAACCTACAGATTTTCTCACTCGGTTCAGAACGTAGCAGTTGTCCGTGTCTCCTCATCGAACCTTCAGTGTGTCCAGTACTGCAGAAGCTCATTTCAGAGACTACGATCCGATTCATGGGTAAGACAAGTACATTACGGCCAGTAGTATCCTTGATTGGAATATCTGTCATTGCCTGCGGAATTGTGTATGCAGTACACAAGCAGCAGACTGACGAACGGCAGGTGAATCTGCCCCTGTCTTCATCACATGCAAAGCAGGAATGGTTGCAGTTTGTAACATGACCTTTTTCTGTTCAGAGAATGAAAGAGGGACTCGCACGTGATGCCAAGCTCTATGATGAGAAGCTGAAGCAGTTCGGTCTTGAACGATAGATCTCTCAGCCTTACCACGCTGGAACCTTACTCAATCACAAAACAGTTGAACCATGTCGAATCTTAGTGGGTTTACAGACGAACTTGACGAGGAACTGAATCGTCAAGGCGACGAAGCTGCCTCAACTGCCACGATGGGTGAATGTCCTCACAATCTCATCTACTCTGGGTTTTGTGCAGAGTACGCCCCAGAATGTGCAAAACTGCACTCTTTAATACTTCATGCCCATGTTCGAGAGGATTGATGTACCTTCTCTTGTTGCAGTTGTTGCCAGCCAGTGGAGCAGGGCTCAATGGAGGACCCCAGTGCAGACCGTACGCTCCTCAATCACCCGCTGACGCTTACCTGACGAGGAGCGAAAGATCTGCATCCACATCCTTGTATTGCCGACGGGTGACTGTGGTCGTCCAAGTCCCAGCTCACAGCATTGTAGCCTGTATTGCCTCGTGCATCCGCGATGTTTATGCTGCTTTTGGGCTGTTTTGCTAGCGCACATACTACTTTATGCTGTGTGGGCATTGTTTATGAATCCAGCATGGTATCACTAGTCACCTTGACAATGACTCACTAGACTATCAGCCATCCTGTACCAAAGCAGTGGTTTGCAAACATCTCAGAAACTGGCACACATTCCAATAGCTTGCACTCTGCTACACTAAACACATCCTATGTACAGATAAGAAAGTCACAATGAAGTATCTGGATCTGACGATGACAACAGCGTACCGCAATCAGCACAAGATAGGACTACATTCTGAGCTACTAAGTGAGGGAAAACTGGCGCTTGTTCTCGATCTCGACCACACTCTTCTTCATACTGTCATGAGGTATCCAAATGCTGGGCGGATGCGACAACCACACCCTCCTCGCAAGAGTGAGTATGTGTACCATCCGCCCCACAACAATCCACAGGAGCAACCTTGCTCTGTAGAAGATCCCAGGAAGAAGACACCAGTGTCTACGGGCACTTCCAATGAGCAGTGCATTAGGGGGTGTGCATCAGGAGATCCGTCATCCGGTGACACAGCAGCAGAGTGCGGGACACGAAGTGCCCTCAAAGGAGGTGCATGTGAAAGGGAAAGGGTTGGTGGGCCCGTTGTAAGCAATGCCAGTGGCACAGCTCCAGACAGTACGGTTCACGGTGGAAGCGGCCATACAGAACCACCTGCTGTTCCCCCGGAGATACAAGATGCAGGAGAGACTCAGGTATCTGTACCGGTGATCTCAGACACTGGATCTCCTCAAGTTATTGACAACTGTGACCTGACGACACTTGCTGGTGGTCGCCAGCAACCTGACGGTGCTTTTGAAGCTGATGGGAGCAACTCTGAGTCTGAGAAAGCTCTCCCAGATGACACGTGTCCAACACCTGCTTCAAAAGGCACCAAAATAGAGTGTCCAGAGGGGCCTGAGGATGTTGAGAACTCTGACAATTCTGACACGCTTCCCCCGAGGTCATTGAAGCGCACTCGAGACGGCAGCACTCTGTCATCAGGTGCAGCCAGTGGAGAGCACACCACAAAGGGAGGGATGGGGCCATCGATCCAATCTGATGGTGCCAATGGCAACGCAGCAGGTGGTGGTGGGGCAACCAAGGACAGAGATCCCAGTTCGTGCAGTCACGCTGCTTCATATCCGGGAACTCAAGTTGCACAGGATCGCACCAACGGCCACGCAGCTGCAGAACCTAAGACTGTCTCCGAAAAGCATGCCGAAAAAGATCCTACCAAGACACCACAAGGGGAGTTTGAGTTCCCATCGTTTTGGACAAAGCTCCGACCAGGAGCCCGTGAGATGCTCCATCAGCTCCAGGTGTGCCTGCTTTTGCCTGAGTCCTCTCGTTTCACTTTCTTGCTCTCAGGTTTTAGCGCAAATTTTCAGTTACTTTCTTGCACTCTGCACATGCAACCTTCGATGGCTTCGCCTTGACCTCAAGATTTTTTTGTGTGTGTTTGGAGAATGAAAGTGCGTGTGTCGTCCAGCTCTGAGCAGCATTTCTGCGAGTCAACTGTCTAAGTTTACTCAATTTACTCCTTCACATTCTGCACCCTGACTTTGGCATGCAGGACAAGTACCGGTTTTACATTTTCACCATGGGAGACAAGGCCTACGCACACTCTATGGCACAAATCCTGGACCCAGAAGGCCGCCATTTCCGGGGTCGAGTCGTGAACCGGGCAGATGCTGTCACTAGCTCTTTGCACAACAGCTCAGGTCAGCCACAGGTAATGCTCAAGTCGCTCGAGCAGATAGGCATCCCGAGTGAATCAGCTGCAATCCTCGATGACACATCAGGTGAGCTCTACCATTCCCTCTGTCTGGTAATGGCCAGATGGTTCCAGCCTCACACGCGTGTATACACGTCCATGCACGTTATAATTATTTTCCGTTACAGATGCATGCTGGAATCATTTATGTACCAGCACGCCATACCAGCCACAAGTGGCCCCTTACTAACCTGCCTCGTCACCGTCCTTAACATACCCATGGCAATTGGAAGTGACCATATGGTTCATCAGCATCCCACTTGCTCCAATAGAGTTCGGTTTGAGTACAGAAGTCTGGAGCAAGAACCCTGGCAATCTGCTTCGAGTGCCCCGCTATCACTGGTTCCCGCCCACCAACAACGATGGCACACCAGGCCAAGGTCCTGCTGGACTTGCATCACAAGGCAAAGATGATGACCCCGTCCATGGAACTCTGGGAACCATCTGTCAGTGTCTGCATGAAGCCCACAAGAGATTCTTCAAATGGCACAAGGAAGTTAACAATCCTAAAGCTGACAAAGGAGATGACAAAAACGACGATACTGACAAGGCGCCATTTCCCGCTGCCCGTGTGGCGGTGCAGCTACCCCTTAGCACTGCAGCTGCAAACGCAGGAACATGTATCAAGACTCTTGACAATGAACGCACCAGTGACTGCATCTCTCCAAAAGAGAGTATCGCTGGTGCTACCACCAGTACCAGTCACCTCGACATGCAGAGGCGACAGAACAGGGTGAGTCTCTCTCTTCAGCACCCACCTCATCAGCTCGCCCACCTCATCAGCTCGCCTGCCACATCAGCTCGCCCACCTCATCAGCTCGCCCGCCTCATCAGCTCGCCTGCCACATCAGCTCGCTTGCCTCATCAGCTCGCCCGCCACATCAGCTCACCCCGTATCCTATGATGGTCCTTTGAGCACTGTCGTGTCTTCATAGCAAACGCCGTTGCTGTGATTGTGTGTACAGCAGTAGTACACATGGACGACATGCAATGACAAGGCCTTGCAATCTTCACACGTCCACGTACGCTGTATTTTACTTTTCCACTGCAGCTAAGACTTGCAATGTTCTTGCTGAGTGAACGATCTCCTGATTTTCCTTGTGATGGTCGTACTTCTGTTGACTCTTGTTCCATTACTTGCGATTTTCCATCTGTGCGAAGCGTGGTGCCGTATGCAGGAGTCAGACTCTGAGATGGGGCTGGACAAACCAGACCTACGTGCGTGCTTGCAAAGCATGCGCCGGGAGGTGCTCCAAGGGTGCCGTATCACGTTCTCCCAGATAATGGACGGCACCCTGAAGGCACATCCAGAGGCGAGTGCGTTCTGGCAGCTGGCATTGTCCCTGGGAGCGGAGTGCAGTGCCACCCTTGAGTACCCTGCGTACACACAGGCAGGCAAGGACGATGAACCATCTCCGGCTCATTCTAATGGTGCAGGCAAGGGGCACCCAGCACCTGGTGAGGGGCAAAGCCAGAGGCGTAGGCCGCAGGCAACACACGTCGTCTCACTCTCCAAGTTGACGGATAAAGCAAAGAAAGCGCAGGAGCTGAAAGCAGTTACTTTAGTGTCTCCAGATTGGCTGCTTGCCAGCGAAGTGAAGTGTGTTCCTTCTCTTGCAGCTGCGGTGCCGTGTAGCGTGTTGCTCAGGGGTATCGTTATTGACAACTTGTCAGCCAGTGTTAGCCAAATTAATTAACTTCTGCCGTGGCCGCCCCGGAAAATCATGAATTGTTGCATGTAATAGCCCCCAAAAAGAATACTTTAAAGCATTTGGCTGACATAATTAGTCTCTTCCCATTCCTTAGCTATACCCCTGGTGTTGCCCTCTCTGGCTTGCACTGCAGATGATGTTCATTGTGTGTTGTAGCAGCGACGGTTCGTTTCATATTCTTCTTACAGATGGTTTCGAAAAGTAGAGGACTTTGTTTTGCGTGCTGTTTTCATGCTGGATTCGTAACGGTGTTACTTCTGCAGCTGGAAGAAGGCCTTGGAGCAGAACTTCCCAGTTCCAGAGAAGTCTCTTCATCACTGGATGCAGCAGGCGCCCGCAGAGCATGTCCAATCCTTGAGACTGCTGGGGAAGCTGACAGCGCAGTTACCAAGGCAAGACAAGGGCCCAGTTAAACTCGCGGCACCTGCAGCTCAGTTTCATTTGCAGCAGTGAAAAAGAGTACTAGAAACTGTAACGCTAGTTGTGTAGCTCCTGTGGACAGGAGAAAGCAGGTTGATCGTTGCTGCAACCAGGCAATGAACATGACAGCTCTGCGTTTTCACGGCTCTGAACGTCGCAGTACAGATGGGAGCAGCCCCACTGCCAGTTGTAGGAAGCCATTTGCTAGGGCATGAACTAACAGCTTACTCCCAGCAACATTACTATGTGCATGTTTTCCTTCTCTGTTTGTAACAGATGTAATTTGTGTACATACACAGATATGCACGCGGTTTGATATGTAGGACATTCTCTCGACAGGGAGTATTATTGCTTCACGTCACCAGCACCTGCACAGATTTCTGCTGCAAACATTGGTCAACACGTCATTGAAAAAAGGCCACAAGGCACGATCTTCAGGGTGAAAAGTGTGTCCTTCTTTAACAGTACTGCTGTTTGTTGCTGGTCCACTCTTCTCTTCCCATCAAGACTGCACTGTTCTGATCCGCCTCCCCCCAGCTGCCACCTCGGCATCCCCCAAACAGCCCCTTTCGCCGGGGACGACGCTGCCGATTGCTCCAGAAGTGCGGCCCTGGTCCTGTTGTCTTGTGTTCTGGTGGCCCGGTTGATCTGTGCTGCTTGTGTGCAGGTGCTCAGCGCTTTCGTTGTGGCACTGGATGCTTATTGTGCTGGTTGCTCTGGTAGGGTCCGTCTTCTGTGCCGTTTGTTTGTGCATGCTGGCATCTGCTGGTCGCGTGCTTGCCGCCTTCTGGAGATGCTCCTAGACTTATGCGCTTTGTGTGCTTGTGTGCCGCGCCACTGTCGATGTGAGATTCACACTGTTATAACAGTGTGAATCAGCGTCACCAGAAGTGCTGATTCTGGTCAACGTTACTTAAGGTCAGAACATGACTTATTTCGCAATCAGAGGTGCCCAAGCTAGTAGGGAGGCAACTATTCCCACACCCCAAAACAAAAAAATAACATCATTCCAACGCTATACATCAGAAGTAGCAGAACACAGACAAAGACCAGTCTGAACATCACCCGTCCGGAACCCAGTGAGCTATGTACCAAGAACACAGGCAGCACACCACCTCCAAGTGATGCAAACAGGCAACCTGAGATCGGAATCTACGTCTACAGAGTCCAAATCAGAGCCATGCGCTCTCAATGCACCATGTGTCTATTGACAGGAACTTGAACAATCCCAGCAACAGCAGTAGCTCGACATGAGATGGTGGCCACAGCAACATCAGACACAGGGACATCAGAAACCCAAGCGCCACATGCCCAGCAAGAGCTCACCACGCCACCTTCAGAGGCCGGACCCAGGAGCATGGGGTGGGTAAGACATGTGGAGTATACTGCGAGGCGAAGAATGATCATCAGCGACACAGTTTCGGAACCGCTACATCGTTGCAGTCAACGCTCACTCCTGGAAACACAGGTGTGTTTGTCATACAATAGGCAGCTGTTTGCGGTGTCAATCATCGAGCTCGTTCTTGAGCCACTTGAGGAGGCCCTTTTTGCACTGCAACGCAACCATGCCATGAGCGTCCATCTGTGTGAGATATTAATGGATGTGTGTGTGCTCTTGTTCCCAGTCGTCAGCACTGCTCGCTTGCACGACAGGATTCTGCTGCTACATGGACCTTTAATTGTGTTTCCTGTTTGTGGAAGTGCTCTGCGCCCTGGTCGGCATGTAACACCTAATTCGCTTCCAAGCAAGCACAGGTACTCCCTAGCCTCATCACGGGGTCCTCGATCTCTCTGATCAAGATACGAAACTCGGTAACACTATCATATATATCTGGAAGGAGAATTCGATGCACATAACCGTGCTTGCCAACATGCCACAACCTTTTGCAGCAGGATCTTCATGAAGCAGAGCACCACACCGAGACAAAGTATTGCCGCGTGCACCAACCTATAACGAGTCCAGCTGTGAAAACGGCAGCATGCGTGGCGACTGCAGTTTTGGTTTCAGGCTTCATCTTCAGTGTACAGGCAATCCCTGCTGTTGGAATACTTCGTCCTTCTAATTAGCTCAGAGACACCACTGTGCAGCTGTCGTTTGCGAGGTGCTCATTATGACATGCAGTACTAGTAGGAGGCCTGATCAGGTGAGCAACACCAAAGAGACGTAGGAGTCGTAGGTCACCAAAGAGATACAGAATCCATTCCGCGAAATTCCGGTGTTTCGTGACTGTGCCCGAAACCAACCACTGAAGACGGCGCCAACATCATGCATCATAGCAGCTGCACAATCAATCACCTTACTCCAGATCCGAATGCCATAAGTGCTGGTATCCACGCTACACTAGCCTGTGTCAAAATCTCAGCAAATTGCCAGGAGCGATCAAGACTTGGAGCTAGTCGTGCGAACGCAACCTCAGCAACCTTCTCCAGTTCCTCCCGCCGGCGCTGCTCACAGGTGAGAGGTGTTTGTGCGAAAGAAGGTTGGAGTGTCACTGGGAATCGTTCTTCCTTGAGACGCGGTGAGAAGCCCGGCTGCAACACGTAAGTGTCCTGCTGCCCCATCCACAGAAGCGCTTCAATCCACAGGTGCTTGCCAAGGACTGCTATTTCGTATACCCACTTTGCATAGTTCTCTCCTTACATTCTGCTGGGTGTTGAAGCGCTGCGTGCACGTGCAAGTGCTCTGGCGCGGCAGCTCTGGCCGTGACGACGCGTAGTCGAGAGGTCAGGCGATCGTACGAAGCGACTCGCTTTGCGCGTTCGTTCGTTTCGTGTGAACTACAAGGAGTCTTCGCTGCGGTTCAGTGTGGCCGTGCTTGTGTGCACGGCGCGGGTTCACGGGGGAAGAATGTTGTCACAGGTAACTAGGAAAGGAAGGAGTGGATCAGGGCGTTGAGGGTCAGTGTGAAGTACGATTGTGTCGGCTGACGGGGGCTGCGAGAACAGCGGGCCAGAGAAGGCAGGGGAGCAGGAAGGAGAGCAGGAAGGAGAGCAGGATTCAATCGCGTTATTTGTGACACAGCGAAAACAGTGGAAATGAGGCAGCGCAGTCGCTCACCACCACGGAACTCGGGCTGTCGATCGTGCGGGCGTCAAGGTGTGAGATGGGTTTCAGCATCAGTACATATATGTTCGCATAGTCAGCGACGTTGCCGTTTTCGCACACTTCTGTTATTGAACAAGTAGCGAATGAGTACCAGTAAAGCAGCCCATGTAGCTAAGGCAGTGTGCAAGGGGATATGTTCCTGTCCCGATCTGCCCATGTGCACTTGCGACGTCAGCACGGTTCTGCGTTCCGCAACGTCTAGAACATCCAGTCCTGGTGGGTGCAGTAATCCGGTCTGGTGCAGTAAAATATTCGCCTCGATTTCGTGATGTGGCTGCTGTCTCAGTAACTCGCACTCCAGTGCATGGGTGCGGCGTGGCAGGCTACCATGGTGTACCAGGCAAGAGATGAGGCTCTATGCCGGGTTAAAGCGTGCCAGATGCTTGCTGAGTAGCACAACGTCTTGCTCTGGAGAGATCAGACGAGCAGGCAGAGCACAGAACGTGTGCAAGGTCCTGGCCACCGGTTCCCCATTGCAACAGTGATCTCAGCCAAATCTGTGGCACAGAAAGGGACGGACAAAGTAAAAGCGCGTGCTAGCTCCACCCAGGCGTGTTGTTTCTGCAGGCCACACAGCTGAGCACTGCACGTACAGTGATGGTCGCAACCGAGCCAACTTCCAGGGTGGACACGAAGGTGGCGGAGGTGGCGACGGTTGCTTCAAATGTGGCAAACCAGGCCATTTTGCTCGCGATTGCCCAGAAGGGGACGGCGCAGTCGGTGGTGGAGGCCTCCGCACTTGCCACAACTGCGGCATGCCGGGGCACATCGCTCGTGAATGCCCGAGTAGGGGCAGCGGCGGCGCGGGTGGAGCTCCAGGTAACTGCCACAACTGCGGCGAGCCTGGCCACTTCGCTAGGAACTGCCCAATGGGCGGTGCGGCAGGCGGAGGAGCGGGCTGTTACACGTGCGGGCAGCCCGGGCACATCGCACGCGAGTGCCCGAGATCCGGCCGAGACACCATGATGAACGACCGCGATCGCAGTGACGACAGGGGTTGCTTCAACTGCGGCGCCACTGATCATTTCGCTCGCGACTGCCCCCGTGCTGCGACAGGCAACAACGATCGGCTGTGCCATGTGTGCAACGAGCCCGGGCACTTTGCGCGTGAGTGCCCCAACCGCGGCGCCGACGGAGGCGGCCGGGACGCCGTCACTTGCCATAGCTGCGGCAACGTAGGGCACATCGCCCGAGACTGCCCCACTGGCGGCGGTGTGCGCGGTGGTGGTGGCGGGGACAGCCGAGACTGCCGCAACTGCGGAGAAATTGGGCACATCGCGCGCGATTGCCCCCGTGGCCGAAGCGGGACTGACAACCGCGACTGCCGTGTGTGCGGGGAGATCGGGCACATTGCAAGAGAATGCCCCGCCGGCAGCGCAGCCGGTGTTCGGTGCCATGAGTGCGGTGGCCAAGGGCACTTTGCACGCGATTGTGCTAACCACAGTGCATCAAACCCAGGCAGAGATGTGGAATGCCGCGTCTGCGGCGGAGTAGGCCACATTGCTAAGGTGAGCTCCTCACCATGATTCTTTCAAGTCCACACATCGTGGCGTGCATGCATGCATGTCGCAGCGTGTCAGTTTGCCTACTCTATAACCGCACAGTACCACTCCCCCCCGTGCGGGGTGTGCTGAGACCGTAGCCGTTATTTGGTATGGCGTGGTTCCCGATTATTTCTTTTTCACTATAACTATATCATTACGTAATTCGTGTTTGCTCATGCAGTTCTGTGCGACAAACGCGAACGGTACCTCTCCAAGCGGCGCAGGAGGAATGGTGCGGGGCCCCGCAGCAGCTGGTGCAGCAGGATGCTTCAACTGTGGGGAGCCAGGACACCGCGCAGCGGAGTGCCCGATGGGTCAGCGGCGCGCGCCCCCAGGCGCGGGCCAGTTCCCCTTCCGTATGGGAGCCGGAGGGCTTGATCAGCGCATGGGGATGTCTGCGATGCGCGGCGCGGCCAGCAACGAGTCGAGCGAGCCTTGCCTGCGCTGCGGCCGCCGCGGCCACCGCTCTGTTGAGTGCCCTAGCGGTAGAGAGGTGCGCAGATCCTCTTGTCATGCAGTCTCGCTTGACCAGCATCTGGATGTACACATCTAGATGCTGAATCTCGTTGAATCCGCCAAACACATGTAACGAGCGTGGCCCAGTGACACGCCTGTATGTATGTATGCATGCGGTGCAGTCGTTGATGCGATGATGCGACGATTTCAGAGTTTTGCATCCGCTGTGTGGCTTGCTCGTGGTGTACGTTCTGGTGCACTTGGTGCATGCAGTGATCATCCAGTTAGCTAGAACAGTCCTGAATACTTGGGACCGTTTCTTTGGTGTCTGGTGTGATCATTATGCGATACTGGTGATCACTGGTGGCGCAACCCTAGGGCATAACCCTAGGGCACGGCCCAGGGGTATCGTTCTTGACAACTTTTCAGCCACTGCCAGCCAAATTAATTAGTTTCTGTTGTGCACACCCCGGAAAATCATGAATTGCTACATGCAACACGCCCCAAAATGAATACTTTTGAGTATCTAGATGACATACTTAGTCTTTCCCCAATCCTTGACTGTTTGCCTGTAGCAGTCTCATGCGACGCCGTGAGCCGTCTGAGTCACTGCTGAGTTGCAAGCTTGTTTGCCGCTTTACAAACCGGACAGGTAGTGAATAGGATGACCTAGACTGGGGCCGCATGCAGCCCCAGCTCCTTTGTCATTCGATTCGATGTTTTTTCGCACACTGCGGATGACCGTGCATGCTTTTCTCTCTCATGTATACCCAGACTACGACCATTTGTGCATGGAAATTTTTTTGTCTCATGCCAGGTTCCATGTTCCAAAACCAAGTGACACACTGTGTGACTTACCCAGGCAGGCTGTATACTTCAACGCTTTGTGGCCTGTGCCCAGGCAGAATCATGATGAGGGACTAAACCGAAGCCGTGAATGCAGAACAACACACGCACAGATGCCATGCCCCAGATGAACGCGTTTGCGAATGATCCGCATGCATACAGCGGAGCCGGAGGGCAGCGCGGCGCGCCCGAACGCTCTTCAGTGCTCAACCGCATCTCAAACGTTCCTGACAGTGTCGGCATGAAGCCTATGCGCTGCACTGCCTGTGGTGGAATCGGGCACATCTCTGATGTCTGCCCCTCGGTCAATGCTTTCTAGATTCTAGGGCGACCGATTGCGTGCCTGCTATCACCTGAAGGTTAAGTAACTGTGGCATTTGGGTCCCGTTGTCACCTGAAGGTTTACTAACTGTGGCATTTGGGTCCCGTTGTCACCTGAAGGTTCATTAACTGTGGCAGTTGGGTCCTACTGTCACGTGAAGGTTTACCCTGAAGGTGCATCAGTGGTACTTGGGCTCTACTGTCACCTGAAGGTTTATCAGTGGCAGTTAGGTCGAGGTGTAAGCCTCTGTGATGTGATTCTTGGCGCAGCGGAGGAGTGCGTCTGTATGAGAGACAGGTGCTCATTGCATATTGCATATGCATGCAGGTCGAATTCGTGCATGCATAGGGGTGTTGCATATAGGCCATCACACATGTTGTATAGAGGTCGCACACGTGTGCGAGAGATGGAGGCGTGTGGGACACTTATATCGCCAGAGACATGTGTGTATGTGTGTGTATGGTCAAAGTTGTGTATGCATGCTGTTGTGGGCAGTTGCTGCAGCTGAGTGCCTCTGTGGGGGGGAGGGGAGGGCATATGAGGTATCTTCAGAGTCAGAAGAGTTTGCTGTGCTCTGCATTGAGGGCAGCTCGTTCTTTGCAGTGGACCTGTGGTGGCATTGCAGAAGAGGAGTGGTGCTAAAAAATGTGTTGCTTGGTGTGGAGTGTGTGCCATGGTGTACTGAGCAAGCAGCACTGCTAGTGCAACCAGGTGGGCACCATGTATACATGGTGCTAGTGATTCTTGTGTTTTTGAGGTATCCAGGCATCCCTTTGAAGGTGCAGGACCAGTTTTATTGTTTCAGATTGTAACCCCAAATCGCCCGTGTCCAGGTGCTGGTGTGACGGCGGACCGTGTACATGTTGGTGGAGCCTGCATCGACAGTGGTGCAGTGTGTGGTGCTGTTGTGATCCCCGATTTAACTTAGCTCATTACAGTCCGACCAGCCTAACCTAGCATAGCCCCTTATATGGGACTCAGCAAAATGCAATACAAGGAAGCTGGTACCAATACAAAAGCAGCCCATGCATGTGGGATGCATGGCCACTCGACATAGCGGGATCCAATACTTCAAGTCACAACAGGTGCTGTGTGTGTACATCGACAAGGGCGCGGCTCACAACCACGAAAGGTGCACCGCAATATTTAGAGCATCTGGAACTAGTCAACAGCGCAAGCACCGTAACCAGCATCCACGCAACGCCTACCAATGAGTGTAAACACACGTATGCAACAACAACAACAAACAAACACCTATACAGCAAAAAACAAAGCAAGGAGCCCGCCAGAGACAGCGCCACACCCTGCACACAAACGCCACAAGTAAGCATCATGCCAGGGGATCAACACTGCAAAGCACGAACTGCCCAAGGCCACGGTGCAGCGCAGCGGCGTGGCGCAGTGGTGCAGTGTACATGTTGGTTGGGTTGTCACAAACTTACACAGGCTGCGATCAGCCCCTCTCAAGGACTTGAACGCATGCATGTGTTGCACGTGTGGGAGAGCGACACATCCTCACCCCCCTGTCCATATGTGTTGGTTCATTGTCACGTTTGTGACTGAATGGCTACTGGTGTACTCACAGAGGACAATACACAGCAGTGTGAAAGTTTATCGATAGAACAGTAGAGTGTATTGGTGTACAATTGCCACTGCCGCGACCACCTGTGAAGCCTTCAGTGAGCTTGAGAGAGTTCAGGACGTTGGACCACCTCCTGCTCTGTTTAGTGAGCACACAGCTGCAGTAGGTTGGTTTACATTCATTGGTAGGCGTTGCATGGTTGCTGGTTACGGTGCTTACGTGGTTGACTTCAGATAGCTTCAGATGCTCGTTTCTGGTGCACCTGTCATGCTATTGTGAGCCGCGCCCTTGTCGATGTCAACACACAGCTGCAGTACAGAAGAGACTCGTGATCCATGCAAGCCGAAATACGAAACGTCCAGTTCTGCGTCCTCTGTGTGCTGCCCAGAGGCCCTCTCCGACAACATGGCAAGAGATAGTGAATTCTGTACATTGAATGCATGTTCGGCATGCATGTTAATCCTGAATTCAATTTGACAATGTTGAATCCACACAGCCTTGCGTCTGAGGCAACGCGCGTGTTGCAGAGGCAGAACAGTGACAAGCGAGGACCCGAAGGAAATCCCGAATATCGTCACGATTGACGCGTGTGAGGCAAGCACCGCGCTCCAATAAAGGAAGAAGTACACCCACCTAACATGTTGCGGAGAGAAAAGGCCATAGCATCAGGATAAATAGATATTTCAGTTGACTTTCGATATTTTGAGTGGAATCCAGTGTCGGTGTGATCCATGCTGGAGTGCTTAGAGTCTGTAGAGACTCTTCTTGCACCAACCACGTTGTCCAGTCCCTTCAGGTCACCCTTCAGATTGTATCTTCCTTCAGATTATATCTTCTGCTGATAACCGGCAAACTGAGTAGCTTGGACAGAAGTAGTCTGTGAAAACATGTCATTCCTTCGTGCTCCCACCATTATAAGGGGCTCACTTCCGCCATTCTCCCACATCAAATGTAAGTTCACAACACCTCTTAATGAGCTGTGCTCTTCAGGGTGTGGAGATGACAGGCTGAGTGCCGGGCACTGAAAGAGGATTATCAGTGAGCATGAAACGGGAACCAGATGGACAATGTCACACTACAAAGGCTGTTGTTACTTCTCTGTTCATCTTCGTCGTGTTCATGTGGATACTTTTGACACCAACACTACCTGGCCGCGAACTGCGGATGTCTGATGCCCACCTCCTACTTTATGGAAAGGCCCATGAGGATGCCACAACCCCCAAGGTTTGAACTTCGATTGGAAGTGACCCACGCAAATCAAGACACATGAACCGACTTTTCCAGTCTGTTTGTTACAACCTGGCTTTGATTCCACATCAATCATTCAGTAGTGTCAATATGTGTTACACAGGTAGCAGCTGCTTGGAAGCTCTTCTTTCCCAGTTTAAAACCTCTGTGTTGAAGATATTAACACTGGGAGGTGCACTGTAGGCTACTGCCCCCCCCACTCCGTTGCCCAAAGAAGTGACACTACCGACAGGTTGTCCGAATGTGAACATCACAATTGGGTACAACATATTCATATGGCCTCCCCAGGACTGGAGATTCTTAGTTGGCAGCCAGCTCCACGATCTGGCTGAATCAGGCCTGCACAAGTGTGCACAGATGATCATTGCGATCACAGTTCCTGAACATCACAAAAACCACACGTACATGGACCTGCAGATGATAATGCAGCAAGCAGTGAGCTTCGTCCGCGAACAAGAGGCTGGGAAAGATGCAATCATCGTCCAACAACACGAGAATTTGTTTGAGTACCCTGCTCTGCACAGCCTTCACCGCATAGCAATGGGTGATCTGGACAACACAGTTGCCCACAACCATCTGTTCATGTATTTTCACACTAAAGGGATGGTGAATCATGGCATCATGACAGAGAGGGTTGACAGGGATATTTTCAACGCCACTGTAGTTCCCTGGAGAGGGATAGTCCAGCAGTTTATAAACGACGACGACATCAGGGTGGCAGGCTACTTGCCTTCCTTGGAAGGCTTAGTATGGAGGAACTATTGGTGGGCGAGAGGTGACTATCTGAAAAGACTTGGCACGCCCCCTAGGGACCCACCAACTCAAGGGCGGTGGTATTTTGAGTATTGGATCAGTTTTGGGCCGGAAGATGTGAAAAAGAGAACCAAGGTGTTTTCAACCTGCAGCTGCACTACTACACTAGCAGTGCTGCAGGGGGGGGTACGAGTTGAACCAGAGTGTACGAAATGGCCCTGGACCCCGGACAGGTGTTTCCCAAATTGAGATGGCTGCAGAATCACCGGACTTGCCGGATGATAGTTCTATGAGGTGGTGCACTAGACCTATGATAGACGCAATGTTACTGTTACTGTTTCACCACGTCTTCTGAATCAATGCCTGCTGCTCAAGACGGAGGCTCTGGCTGACAAAAAGCGCAACACCCCCGATGCTCAGTACATTTTCAAATTCAAGACGACTTGCATGTTCTTGAAGGCTGCCATCTGAAGGAACACATTCCATGTTGCACATGACAAGGGCTGGCTTATACCGGTCAAGTCTTTGTGCCGCATGAATTCTATATGGTGAATTTTAGGGAGAAGCATTGAAACTGTGCCAGAAGGCACTGCATCAACCTAGATGCGATATCATTGTCATTCTTTTTGACCCTTCGCCATGAAAACAAGGCGTTTCACTTGCTCATCGAAACCTGTAAGCTGTGTCAGGGCCCTGAAAAGTATGCCAATTGTACCGCTATTCAAGTACATATACCGACATCAAAGTATAGTGCGCTGCAAATAGTACCGACGAGACAGCCTTACATGTCACATGACCGAAAGAAACAAATCAGGAATCGCGCCATACCCAATGAGGGCTTCGACCTGAGCACCCCGAAAGGGTGCCCCCAATGGGACATTTCATCCTCGATGCTGGCTGCCTTCAGTTGCCATTGACCACCCTAGCTGACGAGGGGGAGCAGCCCAAGGGGTAGATGCCATGAAGGATGATGGCATCAGTTTAATAACGCTTGAAGGGGTCAAGATGCTTGTACACGGAAGCACACTTTTTTTGCATGGCCGTTGATCAGTGATGCTTTCGAGCGTCATGATGCAGGTTGCTTGGGAAAGAGACAGTATAACAGTTGGAGCGCTTCATGGCAGTGACAGTGCACAGGAGGAGAAGTACTGCCGGCTGTAGTACTGCATTGACAGCCCATGCAAAATTTTGCAGCGGTCTTATGCAGCCGCGGCTGCATAAGACCGAAGCCGTGCATGCATTGGCCGTTTTTTACACAGCTTGACCGGTACCACACACAGCTTGTCCATACACAGCTTGACCACATTGAGCTGGGAGCTCAGGAACAAACAAGAAAATTAGAGTCATTCAGAGGCTGGGATTTCAATGGACAGTCCCCGCAGATTTTCATGGAGGTTTTGCGCTCGGTATTTGGGCGCAATTTGGGAACTATGGAGCAACATGTTGCAACATCACCACTTTGGGGCCCTATGGGGGAGATCAGGCAGAACGAACTTGCGGTCTGTACCAATATTCTCATTGCATGGAAGGATGTGTGCAGCTGCTACCACAAATTCAGTGCAACCAGGTGCCACATGAACTCGCGTGAATGTGAGTGAACTGCGACAATGCCTAAAGGTGTGCTGACTGCCCCGCGTACGAAATATTTGAACCAAATATCGCACATGTCGTTAGATATTTATCACACGCGCAGCGTGGGAATACCTTCACTATCCTGTTGGTCGGTCTTGAGGATGCTCTGCATGCTTCGTGTTCTGGGACAATTTGCGGTATAACTGGTCTGTAAGACACACTGTGCATCACATTTTGCCTTAGTTGCAGTTCAGTGCCTGTTGAAGGGCGCTTGGGTTCGCCCGTTGCTGGGACCAGGTTTGAACACCCTCTCGGATTGTCTTCAGATCTGATACAAGCGCAACGGCACCGATGCTCGTACTGTTATTTGGCATCTTGCTTGCAGTGTCTTGGTACTGAACTGAACGACTGAAGGCAGGCGGTCTGAAGCCAGGCTACACGTACCCACACCATTACGCCATTGAGCTTTGTTCATCTCCCCTCAACTCGAAGGCCGATGGCCAAGGTAAAACTCATCATTGACACGGATCCGGGCGTGGGTATGTTCTCATGTGCCCTTGCTCTGTGAGTGTTGGAATATGCTGTGGCAGAAGGGGATTGTCATTCCCCATTGTTGCGTGACAACTGCTCCACAGTTGTACCCGTTTTTCGACGGACAGCCATTCACATAAGAAGCACCGCTGTGTAGATGATGCTATGGCGATCCTCGCTGCTTTCAACTGTGACGATATCGAGATAGTGGGCATAACAACACTCTTCGGAAATGTGCCCGTTGACATGGCTACTGAGAACGCTCTTATTCTAAGAGACATGCTCGCTGAGGCAACAGAAAGCGCAGCCAGCATACCTGTATGCCAGGGATCCAGCGCATCGTTTGTTGGAAAGGAGCAGCACAGAATAGCAGACTTTGTGCATGGCCAAGATGGATTTGGCAATAAGCGGCCACCGAAGTCAACGGTATGCGCCCTTCCACAGCCACTGGTGTCATCTGGTGTCTTCCTTCAGCCAAGCAGGATGGACCTGCAGGCATGAAATCATGGACCTGTACTTCTTTAGCAGCATGCATTGCCCACATGGATCCTTTTTTCACACAGCGGCACAGCACAGCAAGATGGCAGCACATCGAAAGATAGAGCACGAACGAGATCCTCCTCTTCTGTTGTCCAGGCGACAGCCTCATCAGAGTCCGCAGCTGATTTTCTTGTGAGCATGCTGAACAGGAGCCCGGGGGAAATAACCATCCTGGCGCTAGCCGCCTGCACCAACATTGCCCTAGCCTTAAAGAAGGATCCAGAGCTACACACAAAGTGGAAGGATCTAGTGGTGCTGGGGGGCGCCTTCCACACCAACGGCAACGTGAACCCTGCTGCTGAAGCAAACATCATTGGTGACGCTGAGGCTGCAGACTACGTGTTTGCACGAGGCACCAACACATACGTCGTTGGGCTAGATGTAACCATGGACTGCTATCTAACAAAAGAGCAATTGGAGCTCTTGAAAGGTGGGCAACATGCTTGCTGCTGCTGTGCTTGATACTGCTTGTTCAGGTACACACAAACTACCACGGAAAGCAGTGTCACTTTATTTCATACCCCCATGTGCGCCCCATAACCGGTTGAGTGATCCCAAGTGCAAGGTAACGTAGTACGACTTATCATGACTCTACTGTGCTGCCTACTGCGAAAGCTGTTGCATGCTGGCAGTGCTAGACGGGCATGGTGAGTGGCTTGTGGGATCAGGGGTATGATTTGCGACGTGCCATGGTTGCTATCTGTGCGCACACCATGCTGCACTTTCTCAGTTCAGATGGCTCCCCCACAACTATGGCGCTTGCAAGCCTGCCACGCAGAAGGAGGGCCACGCAGCATGCATGGCCTTGTTGACACCCACAAATGCCATCACATGGCACAGCAGCAGAAGGCAAGCAGGCGTTGCGCCTAATCTTTGTAGTTAATTCAATCATTTTCGGCCAGATACGTCTGCTTGCACACGTGCGGCTTCAAGTGGCCACAGCAGCAGCAGCAGCACCTGCCAGAGCCGCATAAATCAGCGTTGGTCCTGCTGGTGGCACCCACCGCGCATAGGTGCCTGTTTACTGCACTAGGCTCCTAATGGTATCACCACTGCTGCTTACAAACTGTAAAGGTAGGGGATAGGCATGAACCCAAATCGCCAAAAGCAAGTAACACAAAATATCCACCACTTGACTCGAATGGCACAACAACACCATCATGAAAGTCTTCCCCAGCACTATACCACCGGGGGCCTAGGCAACCAGGCTGCCACCCACCCCACCCTTTCTGATGTGCTGTAGGCAAGGGCAGATATGGAACATTCCTGGCAGACATATCGGAGTTCTACTGCGATTTTCATTATAAATGCTATAACAAGCACTTGGTGTACATGCATGACCCCACCGCAATGCTTGCCGTGATTCGCAAAGACATCTTTGAGTGGGAGAAGGGGCCCGCGCTGGTGTGTCTACAGGGGCCCATGCGCGGCAAGACCCTCGTTGACTGTGCGGCACCTCGCTGTTGTCGTTTTGTTGCTGGTGCCTAGGCAGGCCTGCCAGTTGAATTGTGCAGGCGTTTGTGACACACGCGCCCATGGATGCAAACGTAACCGCCTCTGTTTGTGCACTGACTGATCTCATCACATAGCCTGTCACAGAGTTCTTATGACACACAACATCAGCAATGTACTGAGTACTGATCCATCGAGCCGCGTTGTATGCACATCTCATCGCATTCATGCATGCAAACTGAACAGTAAATACATGTACATGCAAGAACAAACTTTCGTGTGGTGTATGTGTGCAGTGACAAGGAAGAATTGGTTTGAAGAGAATGAGTGGATGGAGAGGCCGAGGATCAACGTTGCCATCAAGGTCAACTCCCAGGTCGTCAGCGACTTATGCATGGACCTCATGACCAGGTAGCGGGGTTGACCAGGCACGCAATGCTCTGGAGGTTCTTCTTGTGAGAGGTGCCTGTAGCCTCTGGTGGGGTGTGTACATGTGTCTTATATCTATTTGGCGACAGAGGGCACCTGCTGGGCCACATTTACAGCGAGAGCGGCTCAATCTGGACGGTTGCCGTCCAGAATTAACTGTTCACCGTCTATTGGTATGCTAGACGGTATTAGTATGCTAGGCAGATCATGCACTTCATAGTTCACTAGTCAAGCACCATTAGCAGAGTTGATCCCGAGCACGTGCTGCTGAAGCACGAGCTGTTTCCACAGACTCAAAACATATTTTTTGGAATTGTGGACAACAGGCCCTAACCACAAGGAGTGGCGGCCTGAAGAACCATAGCATCTGCTGCTACTCTGTTACATGCACAGGGTAACAAACCCAAGTAGTACAACGTCCTAACCCAAAACAGCACCATGCATCTCAGGACTCCGAACACATACGAAGCCTTACGAAGCTCTGTCAACTGCCTGAACAAGTACGCATGCATGTCTGACAGCCAGCTACAACAGGCTATAGGGACAATTCGTGACTGGAGAGCGGGTTGCATGCATACCGTAGCAGTTGTCATGCTTTGGCAATCTGAATGAGGGGTGCAACAACTTTCCTGCACAGCATTCGTGGCAATTGGAAAACCCTGAAAGCAAATTTCTTACACAGCATTCGACCACAGCCATCCAGCTCTGTAAGTAACATGAACAACACTATACAGGTGTAGCCGAGCAATCTATCTTGCTTCTCTCGACATCCTCTGACAACACGGCAATCCTGCCGTGCGCCTGAGATGTGACAGAGACGGTGGTGTGCACATAAATACATAGAGCGCAGAAGGCTGGGAGGGAGCATCTGCAACAAACCACGAACACAGAACCCAACCCACAACAGCACAGCACGTACCACGGCACAAAGCAGACCCAGCCAGAGCAACCAAAACAACAACAACAGTAAGTAACCCACCGACACTGACACATCGCGAAGACCCAACCACCTACACACAAGCAACACACGCCAGTACCCCAATACAGAATAGACAGTCCGCTGCCGAGAGCCAAAAATCTGGTGAGTAGCCACCAGGCGCGGCCCCTGTCCGGCGCAGCCTGGAGAGGGACCTTCGGCACGATGAGACCAGGCCAACGGCAGGAGGGGGCGGCAGGGGGAGGCGGGGGCGCCGGGGGAGGACGGGAGGGTGAGGTGCCCAAGAGGGCGGGTGGGCACCCCCGCGCGGGAAGGGCCGGTGGACGAGGGGACTGGTGCAGGGGGGAGAGTGGTGGGACGGGGGGCGGTGGGCGTGGGAAGTGAGGGGGGGGGGGTCGTGGTGTGAGAGCGCGAGGCAGAGTGAGGCGGCGCTCAGAGGAGGGGAGGGGCGGATTTCTCTGTGTAGGACCCTCCCCCCCCCACCCCTCCACCCGGTTGCGCACGGCCCCACGGTCGGGGGGGGTGGTCGGCTGTACCAGTGTTGATAGAATTTCACAGCAATCTTGAGTATTTATTGCTGAACACTGCTCTGGAAGTGCTCCCAGAGAACAAGCTAGCCTTTAGGCACCCTCTCCTTGCATTTTTACCCCTGTGTGGGAGGCTCTCTGTATGTGGGGCGCTTTCTGCAACCTTCTGCATCTGCAGCGTCTGACCCCATCGAGTAGGGAGCTGGGTAGCAAGCTTCAGACTTCAAATCCATCCAGAGGTTGAGATAAGAATGCACATTCTCCGCATACTTTCACGGATGTTTCGCGTTGGCTTCCGTTCGGGGTATTTGGGCACCATGACCAATACCAGCATCACCACCACTTGGGGGAGCTTGAGCGAACTCAACTTGCAGGATTTTCCAGTATTCACATGGCACGGATTGACATGGGGTGCTGATACCGCAACTACAGTACTAGTGTGACCAGAACCGGGTGCCCCGGAACTCGCGTGAATGTAAGTGACTGCAATAGTGCGCCAGTGTGTGCTGACTGCCCCGCAAGCAAATAGGTTGAGCTGGAAATTGTGTTAATATCAAGTACGCATCGTGCGGTTTCTTTCAGCTATCGGTCTGTCTTCAGGATTCTGTACATGGTTCGTGCGCGTGTGCTGAGCCAACTTGTGGTATATCTCGTCTCCAGGACAAATTTCACGTCAGCTGCAGCTATACTGGCTTGATATCATCGTGCAGTTGTTCCAGGGCGCTTGGGTCCGCCCCAGATTTGAACACCCTCACGGATTGTCTTTAGATCCGGTACGAACGCAACTGTGTCGAAGCTTGCACTATTAGTCGATGATTTGATTGCAGTGTCCAGATACTGAACTGAACGGCTGAAGACAGGAGCTCAGAATCCAGGTACAGGTAGCCCTTGCACCCTCAGATATCTGTGCCGTTCATCTTCCCTCAACTCAAAGAGCGATGACCAAGATTAAGATCATCATTGACACGGATCCGGGCGTCGGTATGTCCTCGTATGTCCTTGTGCTTTTGAGTGGCAGAAGTTGGAAACATAGCCAGTGCTCCACACATGTACGCCTTTTTTGACACGCAGCCACTGTTATGAGAGCCAACGGTGTATAGATGATGCGATGGCGATCCTGGCTGCTTTCAACTGCGACGATATCGAGATAGTGGGCATGACAACACTGTTTGGAAATGTGCCTGTTGACATGGCTACTGAGAACGCGCTTATTCTAAGAGACATGCTCACTGAGGTAACAGAAAGCGCAGCCAGCATACCTATCTGCCAGGGATCCAGCGTGTCGTTTGTTGGAAACAAGCAGCACAGCATAGCAGACTTTGTGCATGGCCAAGATGGATTTGGCAACAAGAGGCCACCGAAATCAACAGTATGCGCCCTTGCACAGCGACTTGTGTCATCTAGAGTCTTACTTAAGCCGAAAAGGCTGGGTATTAGGACAGAAACTCTTAGAACTGCACTGCTAATGCTTTGCACACACAGATCACATTATCCCTGATTCACAGAGCAGCACAGCAAATTTAAAGTTGCATGACCGCACATCGAAAGATAGAGCGTGAGCGAGCTCCTGTATTGTGCAGGCAACTGCATCATCAGAATCCGCAGCTGATTTTCTTGTGAGCATGCTGAACAAGAGCCCACATGAAATAACCATCCTGGCGCTAGCCGCCTGCACCAACATTGCCCTAGCCTTAAAGAAGGATCCAGAGCTACACACGAAGTGGAAGGAGCTAGTGGTGCTGGGGGGCGCCTTCCACACCAACGGCAACGTGAACCCTGCTGCTGAAGCAAACATCATTGGTGACGCTGAGGCTGCAGACTATGTGTTTGCACGAGGCACCAACACATACGTCGTTGGGCTAGACGTAACCATGGACTGCTCTCTAACAAGAGAGCAATTGCAGCTCTTGAAAGGTGGGAACATGCTTGCTGTGGTTGCTGTGCTTGACACTGCTTGTTCAGGTTCACACAAACTACCGCGTACAGAAGTGTCCCTTTATTTCGTACCCCCATGTGCGCCCCATAATCAGCTGGTGCAGTTGATTCAGTTGCTTCAGGAAAACGCAAAGTGCTGTGTTCTGCCTTCTGCAAGAGTTGTTGCATGTGGAAAGTTGTTGTATGCGGGCCAGCGGAGTGGCTTGTGGGACCAGGGGGAAGCTCTGTGTGGTGACATGGTTGCTATCTGCAGTGTACACGCCATGCTGCAGTCTCTCAGTTCAAAATTGGCACGCCCTTGATGGACAAAGTTTTTTAAAAACGCACTTGCAAGGCTGCCATGCAACAGGAGGGTAGCACCCAGGCAGCAACGCATCATGCATGGCCTTGCTAACACAGCATGCATGGCCTTGTTAAAACCCACAAATGCCATCACATGGCATAGCAGTAGCATGGCAAGCAGGCGTTTCGCCCAATATTTGTAGTGAATTCAATCATTTTCGGTCAGATACTGCTTGCACCAATGCGGCTTGTCAAGTGATCACAGCAGCAGCAGCGGCAGCTGCCATAGGCACCTAGAGCAGCCTAGCTCCTGACGGATGGTGCCACCCACAGTGCATAGGGACCTGTTTACTGCGCTGGGACTCTAATGATATCACCACTGCTGATCATTTTACTACCGGGGGCCTAGGAAAAAAAGAAGCAGGCTGCCACCCACCCCCCCACACCAGTGATCACCAGTGTCGCTTCTTTTGTCAGGTCACACACCCAAAAAATGGTCCAAAATAATCAGGATTGTTCTCTCTAACTAAGCGACACTAGTGATCAGTGCCCCACACCCACCAACCCCCACCCACCCCCACCCTACAGCACCATCATGAAAGTATTCCCCAGCACTATACCATCAGGGGCCTAGGCAAGCAGGCTGCCACCCACCCCCACCCTTTCTGATGTGCTGCAGGCAAGGGCAGATATGGAACATTCTTGGCAGACATATCGGAGTTCTACTGCGATTTTCATTATAAATGCTTCAACGAGCACGTGATTCACTTGCACGACCCCACCGCAATGCTTGCCGTGATTCGCAAAGACATCTTTGAGTGGGAGCAGGGGCCCGCGCTGGTGTGTCTACAGGGGCCCATGTGCGGCAAGACCCTCGTTGACTGTACGGCGCCCCGCTGTTGTTGTTGTTGGTGTTTTTGTTGTTGCTGCTGCTGGTTTTGTTGTTGTTGTTGCTGGTGCCTAGGCGTGCCTGCTGTGAGTTGTATTGTGCAGGTTTGGGCAGGTTTGTGACACCACACGCACCCACCTGTAGCCACTTTTTTAACGTGCATATGACAGTAGCCACTTCTGTTTGCAGTTTGAACGATAGTTTAGTCAAGTAT
Organism: Ulvella scutata; assembly: GCA_032359135.1. NCBI lineage: Eukaryota > Viridiplantae > Chlorophyta > Ulvophyceae > Ulvales > Ulvellaceae > Ulvella > Ulvella scutata. Next base: position 38,469 of record JAUMHD010003445.1, read on the forward strand.
CCTGTCACTGATGGTGCTTGTCGCCCACAAAAGCAACATCGTATTCAGGGCCGAGCCATCGAGCCGTGCTGGTTGCATGCATGCATGTCTCGTCTCACTGTCGCAGTATGTATAAAAAACGATACGTAAATATGGGTTTTGCATGTACAACCAGAAGTTTGTGGTGCATGCATGCAGTGACAAAGAATCATTGGTTTGAGGAGAATGAGTGGATGGAGAGGCCGTGCATCAACGTTGCCGTCAAGGTCAACTCCCAGGCCGTCTGCGACGCATGCATAGACCTCATGACCAGGTAGCAGGGTGACCAGACGCGCAATGTGATGTGTTGGTGTTCCGTCATGTGACGGAGATATTCTTTGTTTCTCCGCCGGGCACGTGTGCCCTCCAGAATCTGTGTGACACATACTGGCATACGCAGCCACCTGTAGACACTTACACTCGCATGCATCTGCATGCAAACGTGGCCTCCTCTGTTTGTGAGTTGAGAGTTGAGTGCTGGAGTACCTCGTTGAGTGAACACGAACAGCGCAGCAGACCTGCGATGGAGGCAGCAATTCTTTCCAATTGAGTAGTTAACTGTTTGGGTTAACTGGTTGGGTTCATGCCTATTTACTACCTTTCTGGTTTGTAAGTTAACTGTTTACTGTTTGTGCGTGGTTGAGCTAAGTTGTCCTGCGTAGATTTGCTGGTACATGCGCCATTCTGTGGAGTTATGCCTGTAACTTTACACACTGTTCGCTGTATATTGCTATGCCATAGTAGTTCACAGATCACTGTCTATTGGTATGCTAGACGGTATCAGTATGCAAGGTACCAGGTCACACACTTCGTAGTTCACTAGTGAAGCCCCATTAGAAGATTTGATCCTGAGCACGTGCTGCTGAAGCACGAGCAGTTTCCATCCTTTGATTGTGGCCTACAATCAAAGGATGGAAACCGCAAGCACATGCAGCGAGGGGATGTAGTGCTGCGCCACTGTCGATGTTAACTTTCACAGAGCGAGGGGCTAGAAGCTGCATGACGTCTGTTGCAGGCATAGATAGAAAGGAATAACTGAAATAGTACGACTGTGCATTATTTCAGCTCTCTCTGAACCGCTGTTCTATGTTTCTAGTGTGTATTAACCTGGTTAAACCTAGAAACAGTGTGTAACCTAGAAACATAGAACAGCACCATGTGGCAGGCGTTCCATGGTCGCGGAACTGGTGTTGTTGGATGGTTTCAGATGCTCTTCTTAAGTGGTGGTGCACCTTTCGTGCTTGTGAGCCGTGCCCCTGTTGATGTTTACAAACAAACACCCTCATGGGGAGCCCAGCCACCACCTTGCATCTCAGGGTTGCCAACTGGAAGCCTTCAGGAACAAGTAGACATGCATATCTGTCAACCAGCCACACGGGTGAACAGGCGATTGGAGAAGCAGCTTACATAACTGGGGGAAAACATGCAGCAATTAAATCAAAAGAATACCCCCGAAAGCAGCTCACCTACACAGCAGCCATCCCACCCTATAAGCACCATGGACAGCACTATTCAGGTATAGGCGAAAATCTGTGGCGAAAATCAAGCTCGTCTCGGCATCCTCTCACCAGTGATCACCAGTGCCGCGTCATTTTTCAGGCCACACACCTAAAAAACAGTCCCCCAAATGATCAGGATTGCTCTGTCTAACTAAGCAACACTGGTGACCAGTGCCTCTCATAACGTTGTAACACAGCACTCCTGTGGTGCACCTGAGAGTTCACATTCACGGTGAATGACAACAGGCGGCAACAAAAACACCTCTCCTACTTCAAACATCTGTCCTACTTCTCACCTTCTCTTGCTGGTACATGAGCCATTCTATGGAGTTATGAGGAGACCTGGTGCATTTGCACCTGAGCCTCTTGTAGACACTCCATAACTTTGGGTGCACGGTGTCCTGTTTGCCTTTCTTGTAACGGATCGCCCTATACTGCATACCATAAGAATTCTTGTTTCCTGAACTTTCCAAAGCAATCGGTTTCAGGAAGTTCTGTGCTGTGTGGATGGGGAAAGGTTCAGCTGTGTGCCTGTACCTTGACACCTACTTCTCACCTCCTCCTCTCCCAACTCAGCAATCAATCACCCGCTGATGACTGTGCTGCACCACCATCAACAGCGGAACCCTCACAGCGATCTTGCTGAAACCCTACTCCAGAACCCTAATCTGGAACCACTCCAGCACTCCCACTGAACAGCGCATCCCCCTCCTGAGCGTGCCTCTCTGCGCCTTCTGGAAGCCTGTGGGCAGCTTTCTGGACCTTCTGCAACTGCAGCATCCCATCCAGGCTCTGAACTCCCCTCTTTACTCATTTACCGCTTTTCTGTACCTGATTCCCATGCACCACGTGCTCATGCAACCGATTCCCATGCACCACATGCTCATGCAACAATGCAACATGCTCACGCCCCAGGTCTATGCTGGCCTGGCCGCTCCACGCTGCATCACCTGGGCATCTCGACACCACCAAAAGGTCTTCATCGGTGCCAAACGCAATCCTTGCAGCGTCCAGGTCTTCAGGTGCGATTCGAGAGCTGCAAGGAGAGGAGGGGTCTTCCATTGTGAAAGCTCTGCTGCTGCAATCGAAGCCTGTCAGTGCGATGTAGTGGCCTCGGTAGCTGAACCGAATGAGGCCGCAGCAGCATGTGGGCGCTCTAATGCAGCCTGTGCCTTCTAGGCTGCGCCTGAGCTTGCACTTGTCCACAAGCACGATGATGAGGCACTCGCCTGCACCCACCCTCACACTCACCAGGGGCATCGTTATTGACAACTTGCCACATTTAAACTGTCATTGTCTGCACCCACACTCACACTCACCAGGGGCATCGTTGGTGGGTTCTGTGCAAATACCAAAAGCGCCCGACCCAGGAACACGATGGGTGCACCCTGCGTTTACAAACCGGAAAGGTAGTAAATAGGCATGAACCCAAATAACCAAAAGCAACTAACACAAAACATCCACCACTTCACTCAAAGTCGCACGCTACCACTAGGAGCGATGATGTCACTGATATAGTAGATTCGCCCAGAATCGTAAGAATTGTTATTGACAACTTGTCAGCCACTGCCAGTCAACTTCATTCACTTCTGTCGCGATCGCCCCGGAAAATAATGAACTGTTATATGTTAATATGTATTAAACTCCCCCCAGATTGAACACTAAATTTAAATTACAACAAATTAAATTGTTTCGCTGACATATTTAGTCTTTCCCCATTCCTTAACTAGATCCCTGGCGCATGTGCTTGAGAACACAAAGAGTGGAGTTGAAACAAGCACCGCTCCTCAGTTGTGCCCTGGCTCGTTGTCGTGGCATTGTGTTTCGTCATTACTATCGCAGTTTGGCTAAGAGTGCTGGGAAGAACTTTCGTGATGGTGTTGTGCCATTCGAGTGAAGCGGTGGTTATTTGGTGTTAGTTGCTGTTGGCTATTTGGGTTCATGCCTATTCACTACCTTTCCGGTTTGTAAAGAGGCGCCGTTGCTTCAAGGAGCACACAGGCATGATGCCAGTGAGACAATACAGTGCAACGAAACACTGCATTGAAGTGAACTCCACTGCGCCAGTCCAACAACTCGATTCAAGTGATCCTACCGATTGCACACATGAATTCACTGCAGACTGCATTGTTAGAATACAGCCACAGTCCTGTGGTTATGTTAGGCTGGATACATGCTGTGACAATAGGTGCCCCAGGGTTGCTTTTAGTGCCGATCTATCGGCCTTCGACGAAATAACTAGTTGTTTTGAGAGGACGTCACCCCGGAAAATCATCAGGAAATATAGAATTGTTCCTTGTACCACCCCCTAAACAGATTTTCGCGGAAATAGTTACTTTGTCACACTGTTATTCGGGTTCCTGCACTTTCTTTGTCTTTCAGGTTTGCAACACTACGTCACAATTCCTTAAAAGCAGCCCTGAGGTGCCATGTCTCTGCCGGATTCGTGCCATGGCAGAGTGAAAACTATGACTGATCCAAGAGGCGTGAAGCTCACCGTCTGTGAGCCAGTTTCGAAGTTCCTGCCAAGCAACACTACGTACAGATATTGTGATGCCTGCCTGCTGTGCTTGCTGAAAGAGCCTGTCCACCCGCTGCTTGTCCTTGTCGATGTGTCGAGCATAGAACACCTCTGACTCGTACTCAGGGTTGGCTCCCACAGTCACAGTGAGGAGCACGACTGTGCATCCATGACTGCTCAGTAGATGAGCTAGATCTATCGTCCAGACACTGCAATCACTTGGAGGGAGGTTAGGTCTGTGCTGCAGCATGATCTGTTGTGTAAACGATGAGCAGGAACAGCTACAGAGTAGGTGGTTGGGTGGTTTCTTGTTTGCTGCCTCTTTGGGCTTGTGGCAAGGCTCTAGTGGCAAGCATGTAAATGCCGCCTTCTCTTTTCTTTATAGAATCTTGTTCTTTGTCATCGATAAGTTGACATCCATGGTCGGAAGGACCATCTGAGTGCTCGGAAGTGAGTGTCTACATGCATCATCATGAGTCTTGATGTTCCGTGTGCGTGTGGTGCAGCCATGGGCGCCAGCATCGCCACAGACTGTTGTAGAGGGTGATTTCCGAGGGACTTTGCTGTGTGAGCCTTGTGAACATGACTGGTAGGGCAGATACAATGGACCAAGTCATGGCAGCGATTGTTACTATGGACGAATGCTTAGACGACTAATGCTCAATTCGAAGGTAGTAACTGTGCGGCAGTGTCTGTTGAGGTTGCATTCATGTTGAGGTATGATGATTATCGCATAGAAGCATGTCCCTTGGTGTCAATTTTCATGACATGCGCTTGGGAGACGTTTCTTCCCTTCATGAACAACCATCCCAAAAGACACAGCATGTAGCTCAATCTGTCATGTTGCTTCAGAACACGGCACAGGCGCACCTCTTGGTTGCACATTCTTCATACAGCTGCTCCAAGTGTGTGTGCTTGCCCAATGCACGCAGAACCATGACTGTGCATGCTAAGCCGCAATCCCAAGAGTACCGTTGACGAACATGCTCAACTAGAAAATTTGTGGAATCAACGCGGTCTATGTGACCAGGATCGCCCATGATGCTTGTGGCTCAACCAACCTGAATACAACTGCAAAACTTTTCACAGGCACAACACACGGGGCGGACAGAAAACGAAGGCAGCACATGCACGATGCCAGACGTCGCCTTGGCGAGTAGCTGGCGACAATGGCCAACTCTTGGCATGTCGCAAGCAAGATGCACTAGCACTAGTACTCTTGCACCCATTTCAAACTATGCAAAAAAGTAGACATTGATTGGAGTGAGCGCAACGATGGCTGTTTATGCACTCTTCTATATCCATGCAATCATGGGATAGAAGCACTGTCATGCCATACGTATTGCGGCTGCGAACGTTGTCAACTCCTGCCCGGCCTGATTCTCGCGAATTTGTATCGGCGTGCAAACATGATATTGCTAGTTGCAGGTATATGTACAGTACCTGTTGCAGCAACTACCTGCGCGGTGTGCTTCAGTACTGGGCTGCGAGAAGGGTCCTGTTTCTACCGGTCTCCATCACGCAGCTATCCCACGGAAAGACCACAGAGCAGCACACAGACCATGTGCGGAATATACAACACAATCGTAATCTACTCCCATTATCATCTTCGATAGCTACCTCACGCATGGACGTTGTGTGATCGGCATGCTCTTGCGCTTCAAGACTTGACACGCAAAATCGTCTATTTCCACCATACGTCTTAGATTCAGTGTTAGTGGTAACAGAGAAAGAAAAACTATGTTTGGCAATATATTGCCATACTCAGCTCAGCTCAGCTCAGCTGCCGCGGCATGCCGATTGTGCTCGCGAGGCCGCGCCAGAGTTGAGGAGTGCATTCATGAGCGCTAAAACAATCCAGAAACCCCCGAAAACGGACGGGACTACACCTGAACCACACGAGAGGCATTGTGGATGCTTGTGATACGACTCATATGTGTGTAGTTGCCGCTGCTATGAGCAGAGAGCTATTAGGGAGCTTGTCGGACATCTCCTGCCTGCCAGGATACGTTTGATTCCTTGCCGACCACGTTGCAGCTGCTGTATATTTTACAGGTGAATATGTATACTTTGTTGAACAGCGTGAAATATGAGGTTGAGAGATGCTTCGTGGTGTCTGACACAGCCTGAACACACGAACTCACCCATCATGCTTATGCGTTTGTGATGGCATCATCGCGACCGACCAGCTTTAGAACTGATCAAGCCTTACTCGCCTTCCAATAGCAATGCCGCTCAGTCCTCGCAGCGGGAGGTCAGGGGCGCTGGGACACAAGGCAGGAAATCCAGTTTAGCAACTGTGATCTTCCTCAACAGCGGAAGAGGTTCTCCAGCCTTGCTTGTTTGAGCGTACCATGCTGGTGGTTTTAGCCTTGGCATCGATGCTGGTACCAGCGTCCGCTGATGCAGGTGTGACACGCTGTTTCTGCTCCTTGTTTCACAGCGAGCTGTCAACCTAGGCAGCATCCATGCAGCGCCTCGCAACTATTCAGCTGCTACATGTCGTCTCTCTGCAAGATATTTTACGGCGAGTTGTGTACGCCAGTTGGTGAGTGTCTCCTTTGTCGAGAAGCAGTTGCAAGAGAAGCCCTCCTTGTATCTCTAGTGTATCTGTGCAGACATCAGCGAATTATGTCCCAATGAGAGTCCACTGCACAGCCCATACTGCCAGAATGGGGGCCGGCTGCATGCTCATGCCAAGTATGACTACAGCTCATGCAGCCACTGCGACTGTCCTGATGGCTGGGCTGGCCCTGACTGCTCGCGTGCGCTCCTGCCTGATTCATCTGCATCTATCACGTGCAGTCTTGTTCAATCATCAAGATTCATAATCCACCCCGCATGCTTCCAGCTTGAATTAAGGCTGCAGCTCATCTGATCCATGCACAGACAATGAACACACCCTGCATATATAACTGCAACCCACATGTATAGCTCACCTAGTAACCCTTATCAACCCTGCTCTGTACAGTGTGCTTGGCTACAGCAACCTGTCCGGACAAGCAGCTAGACTCAGGAGTGATCGTTCCAGCATCAGGCTGCACACACAACAGCCTCACGCCTCAAAAAGGTGACATAAGGAAACGCATGGGCTGCTTCTGTGGTGGCATGCCAGACGACATGTTCTCGAGCTACGTCTGTGAAACAGCCCAACCTTTTTCGCACTGGATGGTGGACATAATTGCGTCTGCCAACGCGACAGACCTCACTGACGGAACTCCATTTCATGGCACCCTCTATGAACGTGCTGGGACCCCACCAATCGTGCGTAGACCTCCTCACAGCATCTCTATTGCTAGCATGTGGATGTTCGTACCCGAGCCCCTCACACCTGCCAGGGCCAAGTTTGGATCCTGTGCATCCTGTCCTACTGTTTACCTTGTGTGCTACAGAAAGCACTGTGAGCGTGCACAGCAGTAGTTTCTTGGTTGCGTGAATGAATTATTCAATGAACTCAGCCTCGAGAACTCACTTTTCTTCATCCATTCGTGTTTTCTTCATAGTTATGCCTGTAACTTCACACACTTTTCTTCATCCATACGTGTTCAAACAACAGTGTGCAGCAGATACCAACTACGTTTGCTTACAGCTGTTGCACGTATTTGTTATAGTTCTTCAGAGTGCTAGAACAGTGCTGCTGTGTCCTCCACACGCATCACATGCATCTCCTGCACACGCTGGATCTCATCCGTTGATCCTTCCCTCAGAAGCATCACGTCCGAAGCATCAAACTTCAGAACAGCTTAGTTCATCTTGTGTGTTTATCAAGTCCAAAGCATCAAACTTCAGAACAGCATGCATGCAAGTCCGAAGCATCAAACTTCAGAACAATTTAGTTCATCTTGTGTGTTTATCAAGTCAGAAGCATCAAACTTCAGAACAGCATGCATGCAGACTGCGGACCCCGAGCGTTTGAAGTACGCCTACCCAGGAGTCATGGAAGGCAACCTCACAGGCTGCACCTGGGACACAAACATGCCATGCACAGCACCGATGACTGGCTCCGACTGCTATGCTGTGCAGTGTGACAGCATAGATTACTCTTGCCCGCCAACGGGGCAGGAGGAATGCCCTGGGTTCACAGGAACTAGCTGCAGTAAAGTTCCTGGCTCGCACAGGGACTACTGGATGCACAAGTGCAATCCTCTCGCTCTGCCCTCTCCGGACCGTGTGACTGTGCTTACTTGCAACTCCACTGCAGCTGCAGATGGCTCGTTTCAGTGCTACTTCTCGCAGGTGCCGCCTCCTTGCCACTGATCACCAGTGTCGCTTACTTAGATAGAACAATCCTGATTCTTTGGGACTGTTTTTTGGGTGTGTGTGACCTGACAAAATGAAGCGACACTGGTGATCACTGCTCCTTACCAGGGTTATAGTTAAGGAATGGGGAAAGACTAATTATTTCAGCGAAATAATTTAATGTGTTCATTTTGGGACGTGTAACATGTAACAGTTCATGATTTTCCGGGGTGAGCACGACAGAAGTTGATTAATTTGGCTGACAGTGGCTGACAAGTAGTTAGTTGCTTTTGGCTATTTGGGTTCATGCCTATTTACTACCTTTCCGGTTTGTAAAACGGCTCACAAGTTGTCAATAACGATACCACTGCTCCTTACTTGGTGTTGTCTGTATACCGCTGTCAGCTAGGGGTATAGTTAAGGCACTGCGACAGAGTAACTCTGCAAGCGAAATACTTTCAAGTGTTCTTTTTGGGGGGGGAGGGGGGGGGGGTGTAAAATGAAAGAATTCGCGATGTTCCGGCGTGACCACGCTGGACGTCAGATCATTTGACAGTGGCTGTTATTGACAAGTTGTGAAGAATGATACCCCTAATAGTGATGATACCCCAGTTAATTTGACAGTGGCTCTTATTGACAAGTTGTGAAGAATGGTACCCCGAGTAATGATGATACCCCCTGCTGTCACCCTCACCTTCCACCAAGCGCCAGGCCTCGCGATTCTTATTGGCGGTGGTGCTGGTGGCGTAAAAGCAAACTGGCAAGCAAACTGGCCCAGTAGATCTCCTCCACATGCACCCAGTAGATGCACCCAGTGTCTCCAGAGTGACCCAGAATCCAGTACCAAGTATCTCCAGAGATGTACCACCCAGTTCCCAGTAGATCACAGCATGTTCCCAGCATATCGCCTCCGTAGATGCACATGTCCATACTGTCCAGGGATGCATGACACCGTGGCTGATCTCATCCATCCATGCATGCATGCATGTCACTTGTGGGGGCTGCACTGCAGCAGAGCAGAACAGCAGAGCACACCCCAGAGCACACCCTAGCCTGCGCCAAGCTTGCACTGCTGTCTGGTGAGTGACTAGTGAGTGTCTCTGGGAGATACTCACTGTGGCTTGGGTGCGCAGGTGGGCGCGCTGGTGGGAGCGATAGGCATGCAGTGCAGGGTGGGGGACTGCCAGTACGAACCCCCACCACCCCCCAGCCCCGCTCCAGCCCCCACCCCCGGCCCCGGCCCGGCACCGGAGCCAGCGCCGGAGCCCCCCATACCCGGCCCCGGCCCCTCACCCCCAGTGAATCGCATCAGCCACCCCGAGGGCTACGCGCTGGCGGCCGTAGCTGCGCTGCTGATGATGTTCATGACTACGGTGTGCTTCTTTGTGAGGGTAGACCGGCGGCGTGCGGCAGGCTGCGAGGGCCTCTGGGACTTCATGGACGACGACGATGAGCTGGCAGCCGCTGAACTAGCTGACCATGAACTAGCGCCCCTGGTTAGGTGCGCCGCGCCCCCCCTCTTTTTGTTTTTGCGTCGCACCCCCCATCTTTTTGTTTTTGTACAGTCTAGTCCCCGATTCTTCGACCTCTATCGTGTGCAGCTTCATGCACGACCTGCTATCGTATGCAGCTTCTTGCTAAGTCGCAGACCTCATTCGTCAGACCTACAAAAGCTCGTCGTCTTTTTCTTCCTGGTGACTGTCGTCTTTTTCTTCGTTGGTGCAAAAACGTTTGCGAGCGCGTTCCCGTACAAAATCGACTCGGTTTCATTTACAAACCGGAAAGGTAGTGAACAGGCATGAACCCAAGTAGAAATCGACCCGGTTGCTTGCACAGTACCATTCCTTGGACTTTTTTGAGGGAACTCAAGTGCATGACGAATCGAAACTGCACTGTATGCTGCTATGTGATGTGTGATGTTTACATGGTCATGGTTACCATGGAGATTATGCATACTAGGAGGGAAGGTGCTAGTGTCTACTTCCCCGCAAAATAAACCCAGGTTCACGCCCAAAAACCAAGAACCTGTCGAAATTCAGGCGTTGCCTTTTCACACAACAGTTGTGCCTGCTGTCAAACCATGCCATGCACCACGTATGGCTGTCCCCACAGCACGGAAATACATCCGTCCGGAAAAAAGAAATCAGCACTTTTACGGAGCATGCATGAGTTGTTCGCAACAGTTGCGTGTGTTCTTGGAGCATTTATCCAGACCCCGCTATCTCACCTTCGGAAGAAAGGCGCATATTTCCGTGCTGTGGGGCCAGCCTATGATGTGCTCTGTGTTGCGTATTGCACCAGTACGTTTTCCCCCGGAAAAAAGCGGAACAGAATGACGCGTAACTACAAGAAGTACGTAACTAGTGCAACAACGGCTGTGTTTCCTTTTACATTCTTGCTATCTCGTCACTTTATAGGCTTGCGTATGCTACACATTATGCGTGCTCTCCCAGAATTCGTGTAAACAACGCAGCATGCATGCTAACGCTAATGCAATACGGTGTGCGTCGCAGGGGCAGCGCGGCGACGGCGGTGACTCAGCCGCTCATCGCAAGCAGCTACGGCAACAGCAGCTCCGGGCCTTGGAGCCACCACAGCCACAACCACCCTCAAATAGTCGCCTTTGGTTTTGTGGGCGTGCGGTACACTGTCACGCTGGCGCCCAGCATGCGGCAGCGCACCGTGCTGCATGACATCACCGGCCTCAACGCCCCTCTCAGTGCTATACACGGTGGTTACAGTGGCGGTGACAGTATGCTGGCTGTTGGAGGCCACGGCAAGGCCATGCTCAGCATCCTCGGGCCCAGCGGCGCAGGTGTGGCTCCATCGTGAACTGTGGGGCACTGTAGGGTTAGGGTTCGGGTTCAGGTTAGGGTTTGGGGAAGCACTGCATCTTGTGCTTTGGGGTTACAGTTAGGGGAAGTGTCGGGGTTGCAGGTCAGGGGCAGCACTGCATGTTGGTGCACACTAGATGCACAACATGTGCGTAAAGTTACATGCATAACTGCATAGAATGGCTCATGTAGATGCACAAAATCATACACTTCACACAAATGATGTGTAAGGCAAATGATTAGGCCTGTGCCAATCAATATACGATTGTACATTTTGCACATCGGGTATTTTCATACACCGAACAAAAGTTTCTGGGGGACGTAGTACCCATGAAAGAGTGCCAAATCCCCATCGAAAGAATGATGTACGAAAGTATACGTTTTGTCACCTGCCCGCCGTATAATCTCACATGCCCTCCGTATATTGGGCCAGGCCTACAAATGGTGAGGTGAGCAACTTACAGACGTACATCCATCACATGGCATAGCAGGAGATTGTTCACTCAGCAAGACCTACAAATGAGGTGTAAGGTTCGCCCCACTAACTGTCTCGCCTCCGTGTCCTTGGTGTTGCTTGGTGTACAGCATCACTGTCATAAAAGTCTTTTCCATGGCCCCTCCACCAGCGACCAATATACGACAGTCTTAATCGAGGAGATTACCGGATGTTTTGCCACTACTAAGAATCCAGATAGAACTACATGTCAACATGTGCCGCTGCATTCACAGCGCACTTTGCACCAGTTTCTTCACAGCGCATTTGAAGAAACTGGTGGCGCGCCTGCTTAGGGCCATTCCCTCCTGAAGGCCGCCAAGTACCGGGCCCCCCATGTTTCTTCTTGCATTCAGTGAACACCACTCGTGTTCACTGCACTGGGTGAACAGTGGGGCTATCCACTGTAGATGCACAGTGGATAGCCCCATGTGCAAGAAGAACCCCCAGTGCAAGAAGAAACATGCAGTGCATGCTGTTCAACATGCAGTGCTTCAGCAGCTGCTAGCAGCAGCCCGAGCACCAAGCTGCAGCTCTTCCCCTATTATGTGACCGACAGTGCGGTGGCACAGGCAGCGAGGCCGCACACATCACCCTAATGGCACAACAGCACCGTCACAAACACACTGTACAGAGCAGTGACCAGCAGGCAGTGTTTAATTTGCACCTGCACAGGAGAGCCCCACCTCGCACCACCAATGGCATAAACGCCTGACATATCGGAGCAGTAAGCCGATGATGCCGTCCACCATCATTTTACCGTATGTGCTCTGTAAAATCGTTCAACTGCGCCGGAGTAAACTGATCGGAGTGAAATGAAAGGGGCACAGTAAACAGTAAAATCATTCCACAGTGCTCTCGGCCTTCATTTCACCATCGCACCATCAACTCTACCCTCGAGGATGGAAGCCCTGGAGGGCACAGTCACACTGCCCTTGTCTTGTACCACTGCCGGAGATGTTTCTTGTACCACAGTGCAACGATGTGTAATGTTTTGGAAGCCGTGGAACCCGACGAGGGCGGTGGGGCGTGCTGCAGGGAAGAGCAGCCTGCTGGACATTCTCTCTGGCCGCACATGCGGCAACGCGGTCAGTGGCCAGCTGCTCGTGGACGGCGCCCCCATCACCTCCCAGCACATGCGCCGCATCTCCGGCTACGTCCACCAGGTGCCCCCCTGCCCCCCCCTCCTCCCCCCTTCCCTCCCTGCTGCAGCTGCTAGCCAGCACATGAATATGGGCAAGGGGTATCGTTGTTGACAGCTTGTCAGCCGATTTACTAACCGGAAAGGCAGTGAATAGGCATTAACCCAAATAGCACAGCGCAGCAGATATTCTACCATGCAATTCAGTGGAGTGTTAGTTGCATCTGACTCTTCACTACCTTTCCGGTTAGTAAATCGGCTGACAAGCTGTCAAAAACGATACCCCTTGCCCATATTCATATACTGGCTAGCAGCTGCTACTTGAACAGGCCACTTGCATTTGACTCTTCGGATTCTCACCTGTTTGCTGCCTTTCCGATTCTTTTTGTAACGCAGACCATGCAATATCATATACAATGCATGTGGTCCATGCACACAGGATGATGTTCTACCAGGCACAGCGACAGTCTGGGAGTACATGCTGTTCCATGCATCATTACGCGGGTCCCCAGGGTCGTCGAGCCCGCGCGCAATAGAGGGCCAGCTCGAGCAGTTGGGGCTCACCAAGGTCGCGCACAGCCTCATCGGCGACATGTTTTGCCGCGGGATCTCCGGGGGAGAGAAGAGGCGGCTGTCCGTGGCCATCGAGCTGCTGGCCACCCCCTCTCTGCTATTCCTTGATGAGCCAACCACCGGTGCGTTCCGCAGCGCTTGTAAGTTGGATTCGTGCCTTTTCACTAGCTTTCCAGTTTGTTAGGGTGCGGTGCGATGCGCAGTGCTGCTGTACTGCTGGCAAGCGCCCTCAGTAAACGCACAAAATAGAGTGTGTAAAGTTACAGGCTTGACTCCATAGCATGGCTCATGTACCGGCAAATCATCGCACAAAACAGCAGCTGTCAGGTCAGGGCTGCCCCCGGCCGCCCACCAACACCAAGGAAAGAAAGTGGTAGCTCGTTGCCACAATACGCCTCTCCCCCACCAACAGCCCTCTATCGCCATCATATCGTATTCCCCATCGTCACAGTTAACTTTGTTTCCTCACACACCGAGTTCTCAGCAAAAGACTACGCGAGGTGACAGAACATTCTAGAGTATTCTAGAACCTCGGTGCAAGTACAACACATCGTTGCAGGAACACCGATATTCTACAATACTCTAGAATAAAATCGGCGCAGGATCTGTCATGCGCGTTGAGTTCTTACAGGGCTGGACTCGACGAGCGCAGCACAAGTGGTGGATATTCTAGCGTCTCTGGCACACCGCGGAGTCAATGTGATTCTCTCGATACATCAGCCCCGCCCGGATGTTCTCCGCCTTATGGACTCCCTCCTGGTGCTCTCACCGGCAGGCCGCGTGGTCTACACCGGGCCCACCGCGTCACTGGACGCGCACCTCGCAACCCTGCACATCCAACCACCTCCTGGAACCCTCAACGTCGCCGATTACCTACTCGATTTCGTAATATCTGCGAGCCCGCGGCGGCTCTCGAACATGGTTGGCAGCTACCAGAGCAGCGACGTGTGCGAGCGCACCAGAGCGAGCATCGAGGAGCTGCGCGCGCAGAGCGCAGCGCAGGCGGAGCCTGCTCCGCTGAGCGGCTCGCCGCTGCAGCGGCCGCTGCCGCTGGCGCGGCAGCTGCCGCTGGGAGCCAGGCGGAAGTCGTTCAGGGTGCAGCTGTGGATGCTGTCTGCGGTGCTGTTCAGGAGGACGTACCGGCACCCGTTCTTGATCGCGACAGGGTTTGTGGCGACGCTTGTAGCCGCCATCAGCCTCGCCGTCGCGTTCTGGGACACTGGGTACGACACACAGGTGCGCACGCACACACTACTTATGCAAACACGCTGCTTGGGTTTATACCAACCGGGGTTGTACCAACTGAACTTCGTAGCATGAGAGGCGCCTGCGGGGGCGGGAGGCCGAGGGGCTGCAAGGGCCCCTAGCCCTATGAAAACGTCTTGCTGTAACTGCAGGCCGCAACCTTTCGTTGTGTCGTTTTGTTTCACTTCATTCTCTTTCGTTTCGTTTCCGCTGTAGTACCCCGACTCAGTGACTCACTCACTTACTCACTCACTCACCCACTCACTCACTCACACAAAACTGCATCCGCGCAGGGCATCCAGAACCGCTTCGGCATGCTCTTCTTCATCGTCCTCTTCCTCTCCCTCATGTCCCTCTCCTCCCTGCCCATCTGGGCGGAGGACATGCTCCTCTTCTATCGCGAGCGCGACTCCGGAGCCTACTCCACGCCCCCCTACTTCCTCGCGCGCGTGCTCTTCGACGTGCTGCCGCTGCGCGCTGTGCCCCCCCTGCTGTTCACGCTCATCACGTACCCCGCGGCGGGCCTGCACAGCAACTCTGCGGCATGCGTGCTGTGGTTCACCGTCACCCTCGTGGCTGGCAACACCGCGTCTGCGCTGCTATGCATGTGCCTCGGCGCTCTGCTGCCGTCGCTGACGCTTGCTAACATGGTACGCGCCCCCTCTCTTCCTTTTGTTTACAGTAACCTCTGGTTAATACGAACCTTGTTAATACAAACTGCTGGATTACAGTACCATCTGGTTAATATGAACCTGGTTATTACGAAGTGCTGGATTACAGTAACATCTGGTTAATCCCAAACCCAAAGAGCCAAGAGCGGTTCGATTCGATTCGATTGAAGTGGTGGATATGTTACTTTCGGCTGCTTGGGTTCATGCCTATTCAGTACCTTTCCGAGGGGGGGGGAGGGAACGAACCCTCGGCCTTGACGGCGGCCGACCGCATGCATGCATGCAGGTGGGCTCCGTCGCGATCATGCTGAGCCTGCTGCTGTGTGGGTACATGCTCAACGGCAGCTCCGCGCCCGAAACCATCGCACTCCTCCACCGCCTCTCCTTCTTCTCGCAGGCGTACGAAAACCTTGTGGTCACAGAGTTCCACAACAACCCTACGCCCTTCTACTTCTCGGCCCCCATCGAGTCTCTGCCGCTGCTGCGAGTGACCGGGGACGGCGTTCTGAAGCAGTTTGGGTACCGCTCAGAGAGGTTTGGAGCCAATCTGGCGATCCTCGCGGCCTACTCGGTGATCTGCCTGCTGGTTACGTACCTCTGCTTGCTGCTGTCACACCCTGCTGTGCGCGACATGGCCCTGCAGGTGCGCCTGCGCTGCGTGCTGCACTGCCTGCTTGCTTGCTGTGTTGCCTGCTGCGTTGCCTACTGCGCTGCGTGCTGCGCTGCTTGCTTGCTGCGCTGTGTGATGCGTGCTGCGCTGCGTTGCCTGCTGTTATGCTTGTCTGCTGCGTGCTGTGCTGCACTGCGTTGCGTGCTGCGTGCTGTGATTCTTGATGGTTTTTGTGGCCCCCAGGGCCTACCTTTCTCATCCACGCACTTGCCGGCCTTGCAACTTGGGATCTTTTTACTTGTCAATACCGATACCCCTGCCACGAGATGTTGCCACCGCTGCTGCGAACGAACACCAGTCGCAGGCGCAGTCGCTTCAAGGTCCAATTTGGGGTCCTATTTCGTGAAATAGTATGTGATTCTTTCAAGAACAAGTTCTTCTAAGAACAACTGAAGACGCACGCGGGAACCCCTGGGGTCCCTGACACGAGACATTGCCACTTCTGCAAACGAACGAACGAACAAGCAACACCACTGGCTTGTGGTGGTGCGAGGTGGTGGTGCAAACGAACGAAAGAACGAACGAGCAGTCGCAGGGAGCTGCTGCGGCTGTGTGCAGGTGCTCAGGCGCCCTCTCCAGCAGTCTCTGCTGCAACCAGCTGCTGCTGCAGGAGGAACAGGGGCAGCTGCAGGAGATGCCCTGCTGGACAGCCTGGAGGGCTCCTCTGACGAGAGCGACGGTGCGGACGTCGGGGGGGTGGCTGAGGCGGCGCGCGCTGGCGATGACTCATCTATGCGGTGCACTGTGCCTGTGCAGGTCCATGGTGCGCATGCGTGTTGAGCCAGTATGCTTGCTGCCGCCCCACGTTGCTCTGCATTGCTCTGTTGCCTTTACAAACCGGAAAAGTAATGAATAGGCAATGCCTATTTGGGTTCTTGCCTATTAGGCATGCATGAACCCAAATAGCCAAGAGCAATTAACACAAAATACCACTTCGCTCGAATGGCACAACAGCACCATCACGAACGTCTTTCCCTGCACTCTTAGCCAAGCTGCGATAGTAAGCGCTGCCTTGCTGTTGCATTCATCTTGTGAGAGTGTTCATGTGATGCGTTTGCGCTGGTGGGTGGCCGCGACGATCCGGACCGACTTCCCTTGGCAAGTTTCAATTTATTCACCGCTGTCTTTGAGACTTGTTTTAATTTCGACTTGTTTTAGTTTATTCGACGCTGCGAAACTGCTCTGATCATGTGCAGATGATCACTTAACCGGACGCGAGGCTGCTGTGTCGCCCCGCGCGCACCGCTACAAGCGCTTTGCTGAGTCAGCGCGCGCGAGTCAGCGGGAATTGAGCGTGGTGCCTTCTGCGGCCAGCAGCCCCCGTGATGGGGGGGGTGGGGCCCCCCACCGCCGCCATGCGTCAGAGAGCGCACAGAGCCACCTGAGTGGTGAGGGGGGCCTGGAAATGGCTCACAGCCGCACCAGCAGCATGTCGGTTGCCGCCTGTGGCCACGTTGGGGTGCGCACGCTTCATTCGGTCCTTTCCTGGGTATTGCATGGTTCCCAAATCACATATGTTCTTTCTCTGCTGCACAAGTGATCAGTTTCCAGCATCATCACTCGCAATCGGTTTTCAGTATCATGAAAACCGCTCAGAGGTTTCGGTTCTGCAGCTTCCTGTTTCTTTCTGGTTTTGAGCCCTCCCAGCTTTGACCAGCAGCATGCCGGTATCTATCCCAGCGTGCCGGTATCTATCCAGGTGGCTGGCATGCATTACACTGCGCGCGCGCGCGCATTTTGTCTCCAGTTCTACAGTACCCTTAAGCCACGGACTTCATCATCGCAGTTTCTTTGTGCCAGCAAGCGCTGTCCAAGTGCCACACAACGAAGCAGAGCCTCCTGCCAGGGCCATGCGATCCACACCGCACCACATTCTGTTGATATGTGGTATTGATAGGCGTGGCCCAATACGGATGTGAGATTATAAGCGCATGTGAGATTATTACACGGAGGGCAGTTGAGAAAACGTGTCATTTCGCATAGCATCCTTTTGATGGGGCTTTCGACACTCGTTTCTGGGCACTACGTCCCCCAGAAAATTTGATTTGTTAAGCGCATGAAAATGGTTTCGTGGTGTAGCAAATGCTCAATCAGGTATATCACGGGTTGGGGCTAAAACCGAACGGGTTAGTTGTACGTGCCAAAGGCCACCGCACGTGATATTGACACCGCACTACAGAACCAGCCCGCAGCGGCCATGCACACCGCACCGCACCGCACAGCCCGTACATCGGGCACGATGCTGCAGGCACAGCACCGCTCAAGCCTCAGCGTGGACCTGCATGACGTGGCAGAGCACGCACTCACCGAGGGTCATCTCCCAGGCACTCTCGGAGCAGTCAGCCACGCCGTGTCAGCCTCGCCAGATCAACGAGACCACCGCGGCAGCCTCCTGGCCGCATCCCTCGCCTCCTCCTCCGACCGCAGCGCACGAAGCGCCCCCTCCTCCCGCAGCAGCTCTGAGGGCACCACTGCGGCGGCGGCAGCGGCAGCAGCTGCTGCTGCAGCGGGCTGCAGGAGCCCCCTCATGCACACGGCGGTGGCCGCGAAGCTGCCGCTGCTTGCTGGCAGCCGCAGCCCGCCCCTGCACGGCGCTGAGTTCGGTAAGTTGCTGCTGCGCTGCTTTTTCGTTGTCATTTTCGGGACCGAGCCTCTGCCTAGAAACTGGGTTTCTGGGGGGAAAGAGCCTTGCCCGAAGCCAATTTCTGCACAGCGACGCAGTCCCACTGTGTACCTTGTGTTGGTGCAGCAGAGGATGTGTGTGTGTGTGTTGCATGCCTCCGGCGCAGCAGTACACGAGCGGTGCTGGGTTTTTATGCATGCTTCGAGGCATGCTGTCATGCCCATGGCCTGCCGCACCACCTGACCTGATCTTAGTGGCGGCAACAGCGGGAACTGCGCTGTTGGCCTAAGGCCTTCATCATGCATGTGCAGTGCTCCACATGTTGCGCGTGTGCGCGTGCGCGCGTGTGCCCGCGCCGTGGAAACTTGCGCGTGTTGCATGCAGGTGCCACAGAGGGCACCTCTCAGGGGGAAGCGGCCCAGGGGGAAGCGGCCGGTGGCGGTGCCCCCTCACACGGCGCCCCACCTGCAAGCCCCCCAGCGGCAGCCCCCCACCCCTCGCACTCTGGTGTGTGTGCACACGGCCAGCGCCTCCCTCTGGCGTGGCATGCCCTCAACATCAGCGTCGCAATGCCCAACGGTGCTCCCCTCTCACCTGCATCGCACTTGTCCACACACGTGTAAGTAAAGAAGCCTGAAAGGCTGCAGCTCTGGCAGCTAGGGACACGGCAGCTCGCACTCTGGCAGCTCGCAACCCCTCCCCCCCCCCCCCCCATATAGACGTCTGCTAACCGTCTACTTCACCACGGCCACTGCACATGCATGCCATGTGCACCAGAGAGGCGCAAGCCTCTGGCATCGTCTTGTCGAGGGCATTTGTCGAGGGCACCCCCACAGCGCGCAAACTCCCTCGTTTGTTAGGGGCCCTGCCTGATCACCTGATCACAGCACAGCCATGCATGCAGGGACCTGGAGGAACATCGTGGAGCATGTGTCCGGCAGCACCGATGCCGCAGACGGCGCCCCCCCCTCCTCCCCCTCTGTGCTCGCCATTCTCGGCCCCAGCGGCGCAGGTGCCCCCCCCGCCCCCCCCACTCATTCCGCGCACCCACTCCCCCCCCCAACATGATAGAGATGCACCTATACTACTGGACAACCTCAATGCATGCCATACGAATCAGGGAACACTGGACACCTTCGAAACTTTTGCGAGACACATTGCGCCATAGGTCGCACAGAGCACATTTTCGCAATCGGCATCGAAAAGTGTTGGGCGAGACTTCAGTGGTTCACAGCATGTCTTCCCCCCACCCCCCCTGCTGCGTCGCTGCTTCGTAATGGCCGCATGCATGCATGCACCAAAAAGTCGACAATTTAAATTTTATTGCAGTTTTGCATGGATGCCATGCATGTGCTGCAGGCAAGAGCACGCTGCTAGACGTTCTGGCAGGCAGAGTGGCGGGCAGGCGCGTGCGCGGTGCCATCACTGTCTGCGGCCACCCCACCTCCCCTGCCATGCGCCGCCGCCTGTGCGGCTACGTGCCTCAGGATGACGTAATGCCTGGTGCGCTGCCGATTTCATGCATGCGTATGCCGCGGCACCTGCGCCTGCACATGCGTCCACCCGAAACAACAGTTCCTTGACACAATACTGCCACGATTCACCTCTACGTTTTCACGACACAGCAGGGTTACATGAAAGTAGACGTACGATACTGCCATGATTCAATAGCTCTGATAGTTCCTCGAAACAATCAATAGCTCTCATACTTCCTTGAAACAATACTGCCATGATTCAATAGCTCAGTGCCCTGCATTTACTACCAAGGTTACATGTTTATGTTTACTTACATGCAAGCACACGGCTGTCGGCCATGTAACGCTACAGCTTGCCGCGCCATTGTGTGCCAGAGCAGCTGCTGTGCGCCCCAACAACCACATGCATACATGCATACGCGCCCTGCTGCATCTTTACAATCCGGAAAGGTCGTGAACATGCATGAACCCAAACGCGCCCTGCAGCACCATGAGAACACGTCTGGAAGAGTAAAACCCCAAGAATTGCAATCCTACGTGATTTATGAGGATTGTTTGAAACGCCCGTGATTTCAATTTCTCATCAGTAGAAACTTTATTTAATTGTTGACATCGCTGGTGTTTGGCTGCCTCGAGGAATTGAAGCAAAAGGGGAGACTCAGTGAGTGTCGCTGTCATATTACACAATAACAGCGCTGCTAGCGGTGCCAGCGCACGACACGCGACTCAGTGAGTGGCTCTGCAGTGACCAGCACCGTGCGGGAGTACCTCATGTTCCACGCGCAGCTGCGCATGGGCACCTCAGCCACTCTGGAGCAGTGCTCGGAGCGTGTGGATGACGTAATCATGCTGTTGAATCTGCGGTCGTGCGCGGACTCCCGTATCGGAGGGGGGCTGCAGCGGGGCATCTCGGGGGGGGAGAACCGCAGAGCGCGCATCGCCTCGGAGCTCCTGACCTTCCCCCGCCTTCTGCTCGTGGACGAGGTGCGGGGTTTTGTGTAGGGTTTTTGTGGGGGTTTTTTGCGGGTTTTATGCCTGTAACTTTCGTAATGGTGCTGTTGTGCCATTCGAGTGAAGTGGTGGATGTTTTGTGTTAGTTGCTTTTGGCCGCCTTGTACAAACCGGAAAGGTAGTAAATAGGCACGACCCAAATAGCCAAATCAACTAACACAAAACATCCACCACTTCACTCGAATGGCACAACAGCACCATCACGAAAGTCGTTCCCAGCACTGTTGCTTTTGGCTATTTGTGTTCATGCCTATTTCCTACCTTTCTGGTTTGTAAGGGTGCCTGTAACTTTACGCTATTTTTTTGTATTGGCCATCCGGGCACCTACCTTTCGCATCTGCACACTTGCCAGAGCTGCGCACATGTAGCCTTGGCCGCGTGCTCGTATGGAGAGTAATTGCTTAGAGGCTTGGTTTATTAAATTTTTTGAATGCACATGAGCCATTGCAGTGTTGCACTCACTCCTGACTTGTTTCGTTCTCGGTGCCCTATTCCTGCTGCTGACCTGCACAATTTCTCGTTGTGCAGCCCTGTGGGCTGAAGTTGTAATCTCTTCCGTATTTCGTAGTTACGTAATGCATGAGTAATTACGGCACGTTTTCCCCACCCGAGAAACGTAATGTTGCAACACCGAGCCGTTCCAGCTGCTGCTGCAACCACCACATATATAGGCCTGTGCCAATATACTATTGTGCATTTGCCACATCGTATACTTTCATGCACCTAAAAAATCAAAGCTCCTGGGGGATGTATGTGTTGTGCCCATAAAACAATGTCAAAATCCCCATCATAAGGATGATATACGAAAGTATACGTTTCCTCAACTGCCCTCCGTATAATCTCACATGCCCTCCGTATAGTGGGCCAGGCCTACACATACGTCTTGTTACTGCTCTTGTTACAGTGTACGAACATTGCTGCTCTTGTCACTGTGATGTTAGGTTGTGTGCTAACTAAACCAAAAGCTCCCGACCCAGAAACGATGGTCGTATTCTACCGCTAGCAACTGAGAGCCAGCCTCAGAGTCAGAACGAGACCCAAACGAGAGAGCCCTCAAGGCTTATATGCTCTTGTTACTGGCGCTTACGTACAGTAGCTATGTACAGTAGTTATGTAGTTATGTGATTATATCGACAAGGGTGCAGGAGATGCAGCTAATGCCTGATAAAACGAAAGGAACTGGTGTTATGTAGTTATGTACAGTAGTTACATACAGTAGTTATGTATGGTTTCGAGTCATGGCAGAGTGCACATGCATGCGCAGGCCACCACCGGCCTCGACTCCAGCAGTGCGGCCGCGGTGGTGGCCATCCTCAGCCGCCTCTCAGCAGACGGCGTCACGGTCGCGCTGTCCATCCATCAGCCGCGCGCAGACATCTTCGACATGCTGTCCCACATGCTGCTGCTGTCCGCCGAGGGCCGCATGGTGTTCTCCGGGCCCTCGCGCGCCGCACAGCCGCACTTTGCGGCGCTCGGCCACGTGGCGCCGCAAGGGGTCAACATCGCGGACTACCTGCTGGACGTCACCATCCGCGCATCACCCGAGGTGCGCTGCGGTCTCTTCTATTTTACCGGATTTTGGTCGGGGGTTCCCTTGTTTTTCGCCGTTTTCCCTGTTTTTTTTGTCAGATTTCCCCCCCCCCCGTTTTTGAGTCGGTTTTGTTTGTCCATTGTGGCGTCGGTTTCTCCGTGTGCTGCTGTTTCTCTGTTTGCTTCTTTTTCTCCGTTTTTGCGTCTGTTTCTCCTTTCGATGCTGCAAGCACCTGCTGCACACCATGTGTTGCTGGCAGCACTGCGCACGCCTTTCCTTTCTGCGCACATGTGGCCCTCCCCCCCCCCCTCCCTCTCTCTCTCTCTCTCTCTCTCTCAGCCTTCCAAGAACCCTCAGAGGCTTTCTAAGAACCTTCTCAACACCCCCCCTCAAAGTACAGGAGCAGGAGGCCCTGGTGCACGCCTTTGCAGCCTCCAGCGCCAACCAAGCCTTTGCAACGCAGAGCTCCGCGCTGTCCTTCGCCGCCGCTCTCGCACCAGCCGGCCGCGCGCTCAACGCGCCCTCCTCCGTCGGCGCCATGCTCCTCTCCCTCGGCAAGCACCAGCCCCCCCACCACCTGCAGGTGCCCCCCCCCATGCACTGTACTTGTACTGTAACCCATTACCCCTGACCCATTGCACTGTACCTTATACTCCTCGCATTGTACGTGTACTCCTGTGGCATCGAGATGAGATTTAGCCATGCATGCCTGTCATGTGATGCCTGCCATGTGATGCTGTGATCAGGTGATGTTGTGACCAAGAGGTGTTGTCATGGAGGAGCCGGAGCACCGTGGGGTAGTGAGGTGAGGTAGTCACCTCTGCTCAAAACGACTAATCATTTCCGCCCAGGCCGATAAACCGGCACTAAAAAAAGCGAACGCAACCCTGCCTTGTGCCGGGCAGCTGCTACTGGGGTCATTGCGGCGACTCCGACAGCCGTAGCACTCTCTAAGTGTGGGCATGCAGATCAAACTGTACAACTCTGCCTCAGATACTGCCGCAACAGTCCCATGCATGCCCTCCACTAGCCACTAGCCCCTGAACTGTGCTGCAGGCGAAGCTGCTCGCGGAGCGCAAGCTCAGCTCGCTGCTGCGACACCCCTGGCTGCTCACGTTTGCGCTCTGCGCCACAATCGCCACCGGCCTTCTCATGTCCACAGTCTACTCCCACATGGACCGCGCCACCCCAGGGATCCAGAACCGCTTTGCGGCGTTCTTTTTTGTCATTCTGTACCTCGCCCTTGTATCCCTCTCCTCTATTCCCGTGTGGCAGAGTGAGCGCGGCCTGTTCCTGCGAGAGCGCGCCGCGGGGCTCTACAACACGCCCGCCTACGTCGCCACCGCCGTCGCCGCCGACCTCCTCTTCATGCGCATGATACCCCCCCTCATACTGGGGCTCATCGCGTACCCCTTAATGGGGCTGCGCAGCGGATTCGTGCACCAGGCCGTGTTCTGCGTCACTCTCATGCTCTGTAATCTCGCCGCGGCTGCCATGAACATGGCGATCGGGGCAGCGTGCTCAAGTACCAGCCTCGCAAATATGCTTGGGAGCATCGCGGTGATGGTGAATGTGCTGTTTGGGGGGTTCCTGATGAGCCTACATGATCTGCCGTACCTAGTGAACGGCCTCGCGCATGTCTCGTTTGCAAAGTATGCATTTAATATCCTTGCAGTTAATGAGTTCAAGGGTGCGAATGGGTTCATGCTGACCCCGTTCACGCCCCCCGGGGTGGACCCTGAGACTTTGCCGCACAAAGACGTGACCGGGGATGACATCCTGCAGATTTTTTACTTTGAAACGAATACCACAGCGACCGATCTGTTTTCGCTGGTGGCTTTGACTGCGTTTTATGTGGGGCTCACTGCGCTGCTGTTGCACACGCAGCGGTGACAGTTGCTCTGGTTACAGTTGAGGGCTGCTGTGCTGCCTTGTTTGCGGCGTTCAAGTGGTTGTGCTGAAGTGATTGTGCGGCAGATTTTTTTGGGAGTTGCATACTGGCGTGTGGCACCAGTATGGTACTTTAGTGTGAAGTTTCAGCAACTGTTGCTGCGTGTTGGGTTCAAAGAGAGAACCAGAGTTGTAGCTAGAACATACCTTCGGCATGTAACAACACAGAAGCAGAGCGTCATTGATAGATGGTGTAGTATAGAACGGGGTCTGAAGGTGACGGTTGTGGTATGTAAGGGGCAAGAGTGAGGAGCACAGTCAGCGTTGATCAGAGTGGCTGTCAGAGTGTCGCTGATGAAGATGAATTCTCAAAGTGGACAGCGTTCTGTAACTGTCGGTTACAAAATCATCCTTGACTCCGAATTATTGCAGCTGCTAAAAGACTGCCGAGTGGGAAACCAGCACATTTCAAAAGTACTCCGAGGAAACAGTACTCTTACTAGGGCAATGGAGAAATAAGCTATTCAGGAACTAATACAACTATTCAGAAACTGGAAGGAAATCGACCAGGGATGCTGAGAACTGCCAACCAACTGCGTGTTGACACCCATGTCCATGGAGATGCTTCTAGACCTATGCACTACCATGCCGCTATTGGTGTTACTTTCACACCCAGGTCCACTCAACTCATCCCATGCTTCCGCCTCAATGCTTCACTGACATCTACAGACCATACCTGTTCCATGCTAACGAGAGGGATGCTTTCACTATGACTTCTGCCAGATGTAATTCAAAAAGGCTCGAATGTGCGGGATGTACTCGGGACAACTGGATATGTTCTGGTGTGTGTAGCCGTCTGCCCACAGAGGCTTTGGGTACGGATTCTTGGCCAATTCGTGCAGCTGTTTGCCATGATTGATGTCTATCACCTCATCCTCAGTGCCATGGATGACCAGAGTTGGAGCATCTACATGCTGGATGAGACTGAAGTTGGGAAACACATCCAGCATCATCGGCCACCACTTCAGGTTGGGCTTCAGCACCCTCACCCCAGACAGCAGAGGACTGCACAATCAGCTTTCTGTTACAGTTCAGGTGTTTCGTACCCTGGCATCGCTCCCCTGTGCTATGAAGGTTCGCTGATGATGTGCACATGGTCACTTTTCCCCCTGTCCCTAGGAAGCTACATACTAAGTGATCATACTAAGTGATCAGCCAAACATCGCTGAAGTGATATATACTAAGTGTAGATGTGACGACGTGTGGAGACCCAGAACAGGACCATGTGGTGGGTGTGAACTCCAACTAATCTTCCAAATTAAACCTTCCAAGAGTCAACGAGTCAGACTCCTTTTAACCGTTTCACAAGCGCTCAAGGTGTAGACCAGTGAGCAGCTAATTGCATGACATCACCTAATTGCAGAAACCTTCCAGAACATTTTAGGCTAGACCAGGATGAACCTTACACTAAGTGATCAATAATCTAAGTGATCAGCAACATACTGAGTGATAGTTTGTGTTAGTTGCTTTGGCTGTTTGGGTTCATGCCTATTCACTACCTTTCCGTTTTGTCAAGGTTGACAGAGTGATCAGATCAGAGGCAACAACGTTACAAAGAGACATCAATCACATTGAAAAGCAGAGAGGGACTACATGACAAGTGAGTCTTCCTGCTGGGCTGCTGCAGTTGCGATGGAAGCAGTCGTGAAGGAGCTTGGGAACTCACCTCTGTAGAATGAGACCAGCTAGTCTTGGGATCTGCGAGGCTAGATAAACAGATGGTCCTGACCCTAGAGATGCACCCATCTGCAGCAGATGACAACTGTCGGTAATACCTGGGTGCTGGCAGAGGATGTTCACAGTTGAGGCACACTGAAACAAAGTGTAAAGTTACAGGCATAACTCCATAGCATGGCTCATGTACCAGCAAATCATCACACTGAAACACAGAGCTGTGCTTTTTGCATCACGGAATCTGGCCAGAGAGATCTGGTGCTAGATCTGGTGCCACCACAGGGCTGCTTTTCAGGAATTCGGGAAAGGCCATTATGTTGGCGAAAATGTTATTTTTACGAGGCGGTACATACCGCCTGCCAGAACAATGCATTACTGTCCGATGATTTTCCGGGGCGACGTCCTCTCAAAACAAATAATTATTTCGGCTCAGGCAGATAAATCGGCCCTAAAAGGAACCCTGCGCCACCAACATACAAACAACCACCACCAAATGCCGCCATCTCTTACCTATCAAAGGCTGCAGTCTGACGTCTAGGGCAGGCGAGCAATACTGCATCAAGCTGGCAACATGTGAACAAACAGCGGCATGCTGCAAAGTAATTCAAGCTTCATGTGAATGGACATGCACCTCCTTTGAAATAAGTTCAGATGCTGTGTGCAAGAAAAAGGAGTGCCGGTTGCATACTACCGCTGCATGACTGACTAACAAGCTGCTTCCCAAACAATGTCTAGAGTAACAGCTGCTGGACAACCAACCAGCATTGCAGTGGTGTGGCGTGTTGTTGTGGTTGCGTATCAGTAGACAATATCTCAGTTGTGCCCTGGCTCGCGGTCGTGGCATTGTGCTTTGTCCATACTATCGCAGTTTGGCTAAGAGTGCTGGGAAAGACTTTCGTGATGGTGCTGTTGCGCCATTCGATTGAAGTGGTGGATATTGTGTGTCAGTTCATTCGCTATTTGGGTTCATGCCTATTCACTACCTTTCCGGTTTGTTATGTCTTGGTGTGTCATGTTCATTTTTTCTTCTAACAAGCTTGAACGTGAATTGGGTCCGGAGCACCCTCAACCAGTTCCCCAGACTACCTTAGGTTTCCTTTGCTCCGTGCAAACTGAGGGTGAGCACTCGTGTGCATGTGCCAGTCAGCCATAGAAACGCACCAACACAATATCCTTCTCTTTCATGTCCATGTGGCTCGTGAGGAATCTATACGCTGCTGTGATGTCTGCTCTGCTGTGCCTCACAGAGGGTAGCCCCTCACTGCAGCCATATCCAGTGTAGTCGTACGTCAATACATTGACGCCCAAGAGTTTGGATAAATCTACACAGTATGGTATGCAGTGACCTAGATCAAGCGCATTGGGATGCGAGTAAAGCAGTGTTTGTGGGCTGTTCGCTTTCTTGCAAGGAATCCATGCGAGGATGATTCGCGTTCCTCCTCCACCGTCTGCCAGAACAGGAGTCTTGGTGGAGTAAAGCGTCACTGAAGCTGATGGTGGCCTGCAGTGCTTGCAGAATCAGTACGCAGCTGCAGTGCAAGCCCCAGAACCGATGGACAACTTAAACATCTGTTTATTTTTAATGGGCCAAGGTAATGCCCCCTGAAGCGTGCAGAGGAGCATGCTCTGTTGGGCACATCCAATGCTGGTATGAGTCTCAAAACGGCTGCAACTTGCGCTCAAACACATGTTTATGCTCAAGAAAGAAAGGAAACCGCACAGTTGTTGAGATGTTAGTGTCACTTCCGTGGGATCTTGCTCGGCTACGGCCCCTTGTGGTCTTATGCTGTAGGTGGAAGGTTCAGGAGGGCAGAAAGCAAGGTTTCTCGACACGGAATCCTTCAACGAGTCCCACACTTTCATCATGAGGTTCTCGTTTGAGAAACTTTAGCGGGGCGTGAGCAATGCACTGTCCAACTGCTAAAAGGCCTCGCAATGTTTTTTTTCACGTTTGAAGGAGTCTCCACAACACGAGAATGTGTACGCAATGGCCCAAATACACATCAAGAAAAACTGGAACATACACTGAAGGTTGACGCTGAATCATGCCGCAGATGTTCTGATGCGTTGCCTCCTTACAGGCTCTCGTTTTGAAGGAGTGTGCGTACCAAAACGCATGTAACCGACCTGGAGTTCATATTGCACTGAAAACGTGAAGATGCGCCAGGTTGTCTTCATAGCGCATTCGTACTGAATCCGAAGTTGACTTGGATTCGTGATGGCCTACAACTTGGCCAAGCTTGCGCACCTGTGGCCATGCCATTATCAACCTGTGGCGATTAGGTAACTGTCTTGCATCTGCAGAGTCGAACATTTCAGGCTTTGCGTTCTTATGTAACCACATACTGGCCCGGGAGATAAGATCAAGCGTTCGTCAGAAGATGTGCTCCTCGAGGCGCGCCCATGGTTTACAAGCTGCTCGCAGCCATTCAATAAACAAGCAAGGACTGCAGGCGCACTTTAACAACCTCTTTCAATATGCATGCTGCTCAGCATGCGTGACGGAGAGCTGTTCTCTGCGGTCTGGAACTGCAGTCCAGTGCTCCTACCTGATGAACTGCAGCATGCTATCAGTCCTAGTCATGCCACGTCCTGAAAGAATCGTTCAGTCAAGAAACCATGAATTCAATTGCCATACTTCAGCTACATTTGGCACATAGGCGTCTCCAACCTGCCCCCCGAGGCCACGTCCTCTCTGCTGCCCTCCTGTGTGCCTGTACGACCCCCGTACCACAGCCCTCCCCCCGCCTCTTGCTCTTTCACACCTCCGCATTTCTTGCTGTGGTCTCCGCTGCTGCCATCTCCACCGATGGCCCCGCCTCTTCTTGGGTATGGCATGGTTCCCGATTGGCTTTTTGTTCTGCGTCGCCCCCTCCCCAGGGTGGTACACTCTGCCCGAAACTAGGAGCAAAATTTTGCTCAGAGGGTACCTCTATGTCAAATAAATCGTTATTTTAAGGCGGTCAAGCCCGGAAAATCGGCAGTCGGCTCAAGTACTTCGGGCAGTTTCCTGAGCTTTTGTACAAGCCTGCCCCACCCTGCTCGTCCCGCCTTGGTATCCCCTGATCCGTTCCCTACCGTTGTGGCAGGCCTCCTCAGCTTCGACTGGGTGTTCCCGTGGCAGTCTCGCAGATTCTTGCCCGCTGGGGGGCACCGTGCCGTGCCCGGCATTGCCGGGGAGGGCGCTGCCGAGGACTTCGCTGCCTGTGGCTACCGCCCGTGATGCATGGGCTCAGCCCCGTTGTCTTCTGTTTCGGTGGAGCACCTGCTGTATGATGTATGCTGCTTGTGTGTAGGTACTTGGAGCTGTCTCTGTTGGGCTAGTTGTTCTTGTTCTGACTGCTTGCACTGGGTCTGTTTTGTTATGCTTGTCGTGTTTTCCCTTGCGCTGTGTCCCTTGCTGCTTGCGTGTGAGCTGAAAACCTGTTGGTGTGAGCCGCATATACACATTCTAGCCGCAAATACATATTCTAGCCGCATATACATATTCTAGCCGCATATACATATTATACATCTTACCTAATGTGAATACCAGCAGCAGTTGTGTTCTGCAGGCTTGCTGGCATTGTTGTACCTGCCAACAAAGTACCTGCAACTGACACATCCCGTATGCTTTTATGAAGGGTTGCTAAGCCATAGAACAGAAGGATGTATATAAAATTGTTCCCGCCGTTTTGCTGCTTCTGCGGTTCCCCCTCATCCCATGAACGCAAATTAAAAACTTGCGCACATACACTCACAACAACCATGCCATAACAATTGGCTTGGCGTTTATGCCAGGGCCTAACAGGATCCCGCATCATACGGAGCTGCAAGGCTGACTTTCAGGTGTGCTGGCTGACATGCCAGAGGGCTGGAACGGATTGGTGAATGTTGCATTGACACTGGGGCAGTGAAGGCACACAAGTAATGCATAGGTTTTCAAGCTGGAACCAAGAGCCAAGCATCACAAAGAACAAAGCACTTGAGCAACACCTGGCACGCTGAAACCAAGCCAATGGGAGCAACCAGAGCAATCAGCATCAACAAGTCAGGCGACCACAGCCACAAAACCGCAGCGGGCCAGCAGCAGGAGAGAGCGGGAGAGGAAGGGGGTGGGGCCGCATGTCAACAGCATGTTGACTGTTGCAATGCTTTTTTTCGCACTACAGCCAGCGTAGTAGTTGCATCCAACTATGCATAGTCCCTGCTATGATGCTGTTTATAAACGTTCAAGTTGCGTCGCTGAATAATGTGTTTGTGCAGCTCCAGGACCTGACACGGAATCGTTAGGGCTTTCACAATCGCATTAGCCAAGGACTTATGCAAGTGCACCGTTTTGAACCTGCATGAACTGTGATCTCGCAGTCGGATAACGGATAGCGGCCGACCGCCTTTCTGACGACATGCCTGCCTCTTAAAATGCTCCTGCTTCTGTTGTGCTCTGTTGATATGCTTTCCAGTTCTGTACTCGCATGTGTCACCTCGAATTCGTGTTTTACACACAGGCACTCACACTTTTAGGCCATCAGTGATGTGCATCTGACTCACAAATTTTCCGTATAACCGTGACTGAAGGAGTGGTACTTGAGCTTGCAACACAGTTCTGTTCACAACTGTGTGGGTACATTGCAATTGGTACAGTGTTGTTAGCAACGTTACAGAAGTGTGTCCTTTCCAGACACAAAAATGTTATCAAACATTATCCCAGATTGTAAAATTTGCGTGCTTGGGCCGATGAATGCTGGGAAGTCACTGCTTTGCAAAATTGCCGCCAGTCAGGCAGTTTACCCATCACCATGCTACAACGCAACTGAGGAGTCAATTGTGAGGTGTGTTCCCTTTCAAAGTACATGTTGTAGTTGGCTGGATCCTCGTTTCTAGAGTTAAAAGGGAACGAGTGTGGAGCTGTGCTACAGGATCCAACAGTATACATCCACTCCTCAGAACTCCAACCAGCCTGTCCATGTCCACCTCTGGGACTGCTCTGGCTCCGACGTGACTGCTGAAAATAAGCAAGCCATCTTCATGGTATGTTTCTGCGACCTATGGCTCACTCAAACACCTTGCTCACTCTGAAGAACCTGGCATCTTCAGGGAGTGGATGGAGTCATTCTGGTGCACAATCCCAGCAAACAAAAGCACGAACATGAGCTTGAGCAGCTGTACAAAATGATGGTGCAGCCTCTGCAACTCTCCAAGCAA
This sequence comes from Ulvella scutata, assembly GCA_032359135.1. Classification (NCBI taxonomy): domain Eukaryota; kingdom Viridiplantae; phylum Chlorophyta; class Ulvophyceae; order Ulvales; family Ulvellaceae; genus Ulvella; species Ulvella scutata. The sequence goes on from JAUMHD010003445.1 coordinate 69,821, forward strand.
CAGTGTGCTGTAGTTGGCATGAACTTGTCTGGCGGTGTTGGAATCAGTCCAGGACTGACTGGCAAACTAGCAGCTCTGAAGCAGCATCGAATCGATGTAAACTTGTCAAATGCTCAACAAGCACATGGAAAAATGGCAGATGCAGTGGATCAGCTTGTTTCACAGTGTATCGCCAAGCAGCTGCTCAGGGCAGAAGAGGACGTAATGGCAGAAGTCTAACACATTCTGGATTTGACTGGTTGTTCTATAGATACCAACAGGTGGAGCAGCCTTGCTTGACATGACCAAGCAGCAACCAGGATGTGCTGAGGCGATAAAAAGTGCCCATTTTGCAATCGAGGCTATTCGTCACAGCCACCAGGAGTGGGCGGGAAACGGTGACGAGGAAGTCCTCCTTGGGTCCTTGGAGCTGTAGGAAACGTCCAACATGGCATAGAGCGGCATGCTCAAAGCATGAAGAGTCCGCAGGAATAGAAAATGGAATGGGGACCATGAGCTTCAGGTGGTGGCGCTTAGTATTGTACAGTGTACTCATGTGTACTCACCCTGGATGCGAGTATGTGCGCTCGAGGCTTGGCAGGTGTGTCTGTGGATCATGGATCTTCTGTGTAAGCACTATGCCATCCTGAATCACTATTTTGGGTCTTTGAAGTGTGCATGATACAGGTCTCAATCGCGGAGCGTTGCACCGCACAACAAGTGTGTTCAGTTGAAAAGGAGGTAAGCCTGCAAAGATCTAGAACCCCAGGCTCCTGTCTCACTTGTGCTCTGTTAATTTGATTTCCCATTTGTGTACTCGTTCTGGCCATCCCAAATTCGTGCTGCATGCACACACCCAGTACGCTGTATGCCGTTGCATGTCGTGCTGCAATGTGATTTTCGAACTCACTTAATTGATAATATGCCCACTTTGCGCTGCTACTCTATGGATGTCACACACTCCTAGCAGACATTCAGCATTGTAGTGATTGTTCCGCACACACGTTACTCATTACTGGGGACAAGGCGCACAGCACTGTGAGGGGCGTGGCACAGATCTTGTAGGCTGCTGCAGCAAGGCCCTTTGCCTGCACAGCCTGCTACACTACTGCACAGCTTCCTGTCTTCAGATGAATTTTGCATCTCCGTTGCCAGGGTGCTAGATAGAGATTCAGAAGTTCGCAGGGATGACAAAAGCTGGAACGTTCCCTCATTGGATCCTTGGAAACTGGGCAGTTGTGCTGTACAATGAATATCACTTCATTGTGCTTACTGAAAATATACTGGAGCATGTTGTCTGTCTATTGCAGGTGTAAAAAGCACATAGAACTTAGGAGAAACGTATATCTGACCACATCACAAGTCCCATCCTTCCAAGGTAGGACAACACCCAAACCGCAACCTGCCACACGCCCTTCTCATAGCCTGAGCACACCATGCCAGTCCCTGGGGAATTACGCAGTACTGGAGTTCCCAAATGCACTTGTTGCGAAATCAAACTTGAGGTCACAACAGCACTGCACCATTTCCGAGACTAGCTTCACTGAGCACACATGGACATGTGTGCTCAATAAATCAATCAAGTGAGACACACATGAATCCGTGATACGCCACAGCTGCACTGTGCGCCTGGCCACCATGAAGGTGTGCAGTGTGCAGGTCAGATCATGTCACAATTGTGCACAACTCTCAGGAGAACAGCGCATGTACACTGCAGCATGTACAATTCATCAAGACAACCTGATGAGAAGCACTATGCCTTTGCACCGGCTTCTTCTCCTGGCTTGATCACAGTCACCAGGCCTGCATCAACCTGCCATACCTCAGGGCAGAGGGCACTTGTGAACTCGTTGTTGTGGCTGATGAGCAGCACGCCCCCCTGGAACTCTTTAATGGCGCCTGCTAACGCCCCTAGGGAGTCACGATCAAGATAGTTCGTGGGCTCGTCCATGATCAGGAAGTGGGGATGATTCCACATCGCTGCACAACACTCCTGGCATTAGAGATCAGAGTGATGAACCTTCCATAGTGCATCCTTTTGATGAGAACTTCTGACATTTGCATTGCAGAACTGGAACAGGAAAAGAACCATGCAGGTTGATAACAGTACAGGTATGCATTCACAGGGAACAAGACGTGTCATGGTTTAAAAGATGTACAGGGAATGCTGAAGGCTTCTTCATTCTGTGGAAAAATCTCCCCAGTGCTTGGCACTAGGGAGATACGAACATGGAGATTTGCTTGGCACAAGGGAGATACAACTCGGAGATATAAACATCAGGTCTGCAAAGTGTTGTTCAGGATACAGATAAGGGGCAAACCTGCAGCTAGAACAAGCTTCACTTTCTGGCCCCCAGAAAGGCCTTTGATGTGCTGATGACTGGCGATCTCAGAGTCGAGGCCAAACTCTGATAGATACTGCTCAACATTGGCTCGACTCAACACTTTCTTGTCTCCGGCAGCTGATGCCAGCTTGCCATCATACTCTGCTATCATCTTTTTGAACCCTCTTGCTACGAGTTCCTGCAGCAGCAGCAGATCATCAGCTTCATCAACACAAGCTGTAGAATATCAACAAAAGATGTAGATCTCTACAACTTGTATGGTGAGTGCCACAGTCACAACCATTCAGTGAATGGATGGCACAAACACGAGATTGCCAACTTCTAACCTCGGATCTCGTACCAGATCACCTTGTATCAGTCTCGGACAAGATCTCAGTTTCTGCTTTGTGCCATCCTTCTTCCAGTGTGCTTATCCCATTACTCGGCAATGCAACTCAACCATGTATCACTCTCTGATCTAATGCAGAGATCAGAGACAGCCCATCCAGAAGTAGACGCAGCGTAGGTATCAAACACATCAAATTCAACACGCATGCTATTCACAACTGCTAGATCAAGAGCACCCTGACCCTGCAAGTGATCAGCCGCAGCACAAGCACACTGTGTGATGTTTCTTTGAGGAACAAATCTTGGAAAAGTCCCTAAGCAGCCTGAATTTCAGTTTGTTGTTTCTTTCACAAGCAGCACACCTCACGGGTGAACCACTTGTTGTATCTGATGGAGGGCAGGCCCTTCCACGACACTTCGTACTGGAAGTCGCCCTTCTTCTTGCGCCTAGATTTGATCTCATCCACAGTGCGGGGCATCCCATCGATCTCAAACACTTGCAGCGCCTTCTTCTCCTCATCAGTCATCTTCCTAAACACCTGCATGAAGAGCACAGTTTTTGCCAGAATGACCGAGTGTATAAAGATGGCAACTTCTCACTTGGTGATATTCCTTCTTGCAACTCTCAGCGGACGGCACCATGCAGATGCAACCATGCATTGTTTAGGTCCGGTGTTCAGTTGAACTCCCGTGCGAGAGGGCACGCCCGGCTGCCTGGGCTGCTTGTTCCCTCTGTGGAGGTAGAGTGAGGCTTGACATTGTGTACAACTGTTGCTGCCCATGGCGTGTAGCTGAATACATGGCTCAGATTTATTGCACTTGCTCTATCTCCCACGTCCTGTCGATGTAATTACCATACAGATGCAACCAGTTCCTTTTACAAACCGGAAAGGTAGTAAATAGGCATGAACCCAAATAGTCAAAATCAACTAACACGAAACATCCACCACTTCACTCGAATGGCACAACAGCACCATCACGAAAGTCTTTCCCAGCACTCTAAGCCAAACTGTGATAATAGTGACGAAACACAATGCCACGACCACGAGCCAGGGCACAGATGCAACCATGCAGATGCAAGCATACAGATGCAACCACAAGCATGTAAGCATGTTAGTTTCCATAAGCATGTCTTCATTTCTGATGTCACATGCCAGTGTTAAGGCATCGAAAATTTTCATCGAATGCCTTGAAAAATCGAATTCAAGGCATTCTCGAAACATTCTGGAGAAAGAAAAAAGAAGGATGTGGCACCTTCTCAGCCTCCTCCTCATCTTCCCCGTGCTCGTACCTCCTCATGATGTACTGCACAGGAGTCTCTGTGATGTGCGCCTCCAGATGGTGGAAGGCGTGCTGTGCAATGTAAGCTATTCGGAGGTTGGGGTGCTTCTCCACCTCCCCCTTAGTAGGCTTCGCCTCCCCGGTGATCACCTGTAGCCACACGCACGGTTCTTTGACGTCAGCTCCAGCATCTGCTTGACAAGAACCAAAGAGACCCGCTAACGAGACCAGGAAAGGGCGAACCTATTTTGAGACATTTTATTTTGAGACATTTTGAGACATCTGTTTCATTTTGACATTTCGCTTTATTTCTTCGGCTGCACCGTTTTGATCTTGGAGTTATCACATGCTTGCGGTGCCTCAAACAAGTGTAGAATCGTCTACAGAGCAGCAGTGATCACCAGTGTCACTTAATTTGTCAGGTGACACACCTAAGAAATAGTACCAACTATTCAGGATTGTTCTATCTACCTAAGCGACACTGGTGATCAATGCAGAGAAGTGCACGGTTCTTGGCGCTTGGCTGTGTCCACACACTCTTTTGAGTCCGTTGCGAGTGTGTGGACACCAGGTGGCAGTAGAGAAAACCTACGACAACCCACAGTTCAGATGACAACCCAACTCATGGTTCTCTGAACCGTGGGCTGGGTTGTGCACGGTGCAGAGAGAACAAAAGTAAAAGTGCACTTTCTTTCTCTCTGAACCGTGGTTCTTGTGTCCACAATGGTTTGATTGGCGGCGTTTTTTCATGTTAACGCACCTTAATGAGGGTGGATTTGCCGGCGCCGTTGGGGCCCAACACAGCGATGCGTGCAGCCATGTTGGCCTTGATGCTCACATCCCGCAGCTGCGGCTTTGGCGCCCCTTCATACTGGAACGTCACCTTCTTGCACTTGAGCACCGGCTTCTCCCGTGACCTGTACAGGCCCCACACGTGCTCACTGTGTACAACTCGAAGGAGACACGTGCTTACTGTGTGCCTGTGTACAGCATACATACTGAGTGCAGCTTACTCACTGAGTACAGCCTGCTCACTGTGTAAACTTGAAGGGTATTGGAGCTGAGGGAGGCCCCAGCATCTGCTTCATTACGTAATAAATAATATGTACTCAAGGATCCAGGTTCTTGATGTTACCGGCGGGGCCGAAGTGGCTCGGATCGACTTCATGAAGTGAAGGTTGGCAAAAAGACGTTGCTTCGACTTTTGATGAGCAGGCTGAGCGCACAGGCACACATGCTGCCTTTGATCAGCTTTCGTCTTGCAGAGAAATGAGAGCAGTGTGGTGGTGGTGGTGGTGGTGGTGGGTGAAAACCCCCACCGTACAGAGCATCACCACAAAAACCCACCACACCAGAGAGTGGTGGGGTGTCATACTGATAGCACCACAATGATAGCACTACACTGATAGCATCACCACAATGATAGCATCACCAGTGCTGATTCACCACACAAAACCCTCGACACCTGAGAGAGTGGTGGGTGGCACACTGATAGCACCACAATGAGAAGATGAGACCGCACTTGACACCATCGAGAGGGCCTGGTACAGGGAACGTGAACTTCACAAACTCGTCAGTGAGCTCATAGTATGCCTTGGCTTCAGGCTTCTGTTTCACGAATGCTGACAGGTTGCCCTGGTACTTCACAAGTTTCTTGTTCTCGTAGTGAATGATCCCTGTGCATACAGTGTCCAGGAATCCAGAGTCATGGGACACAGTTATCAGGGTGGTGCCGCATGTGAGCAGGTAGTTCTGCAACCATGCTACATTTGCTGTGTCCATGTGGTTGGTAGGTTCGTCTAGTAGGAGCAAGCCGGCCTCGAGCAGCATTGCCCGAGCGAGTGCTAGCTTCATCTTCCAGCCACCTGCATGTGATCCTTCTGATCATAGCTTGATCGAACGGGTTTAAACGAGAGAAGAAGCCCCTTCAGGATCCATACACAGGATCTATAAACAGAACATGATCTATACACAAAACACGATCCATAAACACGATCCGTAAACACGATCCATAAACACGATCCATAAACACAATCCATAAACATGATCCATAAACGAAACAGGATAAATAAACTGGAGCCATAACCAGGATCCACAAACAGGATCCATGAACAATCCCTGAAGGGGATATAGAAAGCTACTCTCAGATTACTGCAAACAGAGTGTGTGTGAGCGCAGCTGCAGTGCACACAACTCAGCACATGAAAAAGCAACCAATTTTCGTGCGCATTACGCTGAGTACGAGTTAATGTGGCACGAGTTATCGTGAGTCTACTGTATCTCTACAGACACGTGAACGCATGCTGCAGCTGTGCGCTGTGGCATGCAATCAAAATTGTTTCTTTTTCTTACACAGCTACACCAGGAGATGGGGAGCAGACCTGACAGGGCTGATATATTCAGCTCAAGACGCCCATCGTCAAACCCGATCTCTTGCAGTGAGCTCAAGCACTTCTCTCTAGATACACCCTTCTTCTGTATTTGAGGGTCGTTTGCCAGGTAGTCTAGGATCAAAGGATCAGTCTTCTGTGCTTGGATGTCATGGGCTACGTACACAGTCAGCACCTGCTCCCTGGGAGGGAAGCCATCCACCTGCAGTGCGCCATATCTCATGTTTAGACCTGTGTAGGAATACGATTGTGCCAAAATGTCTGTTTTGAATGTTTCAAAGGCTTTGAAACTTTCAAAATAGATACGTTGGCTTTGATTCAAGCCATGCTATGGAGTTAAGCCTGTAACTTTACACATCTGATTCAAAGCCAACGTATCTGTTTTGAAAGTTGTTCAGTCTCGGCTTTGCAGCTCTGCTTTGTAACAAATGACAAACAAGACGGTTTCTGAAACAACTTTCAAAACAGGCTTTGCTCTGCAGGGCCCTCTCAAGGCAGGATCCCAGCCACAAGGAAACTTGCATATGCATACTGACTGCTTCGCACAAGCCTGACAGGGGCGGGGGGGAAGGGGGAAGGAGGTTCGCTGCCGCTGCCGCTGTACTAGAAAGCACTGTGAACTCATGCATGCATTAGAAGAAGAGGTGTCACCTGGCCGTTGGCAATGGCCTTCATTAGAGTGGTTTTGCCCGCCCCATTCGGCCCACACAGGCCGTACCGGCTGCCGACTTTGAGCCGCAGAATGGCGTTGCTGAGAAGAATGCGGCCCCCATATGCCAGTGAGAATTCACAGTCACACAAGTCCTCTCCTGCAATGCAGCCCTGCTTTATGCATGTGCAGATTAATGGTGTGTAAAGCTTTATAAATCTGCAGGCATAACTCTTTGTAAAGCATTATAAAGCTGTATAAAGTTGCAGGCATAACTCCATAGAATGGCTCATGTACCAGCAACTCATCGCATGACAACGTGGCTTGACCTCGCACCAACGACACAGGACATGCCACTACCGAAGCAACGACAGGGAATCAAGCTAACCTCTCTACCCACATGGTGAGACCGACTTCAGAGGAGGGTGGCATGCTAGAACCAAACAAGGCTTGTATTACAAGCCTAACATCAGAAAGACATCAGGGCAAGGCTGAGAAACGCCAGCACAACCTTCTGTCTTGTCTAAAACATGTTAAGAAACATGACATGTATGTTTGCTCAACATTTCATGCCTTCACAAACCGGAAAGGTGCTGGATATTTGTGTCAGCTGCTCTTGGCTATTCGTGTTCATGCCTATTCACTACCTTTCCGGTTTGTAAAGAGTTGCAGCACCAGTTCGTGTGTCAAGTGGCTTGCAGTGCAGTGCTACTACTCCACTTATGCACATAGTAAACAGTTGTGTGACAAACCGGAAAGGTTTCAACATGTCGTTTAAAACACAACAGTTTGATAAAAGAATGTCACGTTAAAAGGACGTCAAAGAGCACGACACACTGCCAACCAAAGCACCACACCTTCCTCGTTGTCCTCTGCCCTGCCCTCTAGTACACGAACATCTCTCTGACATCTTCTCATGACCGCCCTGCAGCAATCCAGCACCCCGATGATGATCACCATGCACTGCCCGTCTGGCTTGGACGTTCAACTGATGCACGTGCTTTATGCAACCATCAACGCGTTAAATGTTTGATGTCCTGTAACTGAACCAAAGTGATGCACTGAACTGAACTGAACTGATGTTCTGAACTGTACTGTACTGATGTTTATGCAACCATCGAGGCATTATCGTAAGAAACCAGAAAGCGTTTCTTTACTCTTCAGGCAACCATCAATGCACCATCATAAGAAACTAAAAAGCGTTTCTATATGCAACCATCGAGGCACTATTGTAAGAAACAAAAAAAGCGTTTCTTGATGCAACCATCGAGGCATTCAAGGGGAGGCGCACATGCAAGACTCCTGTGTTCTGGAGCCAACAAAGGCGCCAATGTAAGGGGTGAAGCAGATCTCCCATTGCTTGATGTCGAAGCAGTGGTTGTCCATGAGCGTGGTGCACATGGTGGCCACGTAGGAGATGGCCTCTTCAAAGAGAGTGTTGCTCTTCCCACTCTCCCGCAGCTCCACCAGCTCCTCCTTCATGTGATCCCCTACCATCTGCAATGATGTAGAAACCGTTGAGCAACATGTGATCCCCTACCATCTGCAATGATGCAGAAACCGTTGAGCAACATGTGATCCCCTACCATCTGCAATGATGCAGAAACCGTTGAGAAACATGATGTGCTAGATCGTGCTGTTTCTTGTGCTACGACCTGTGCTAGTGACATCATTGTGCGGGAGCAATGCCTTGGTTCTATGGGTATACGTGGAGTAGTAGCACTGCAAGCCACTTGACACACGAACTGGTGCGGCAAGTCTTTACAAACCGGAAACGTAGTGAATAGGCATGAACTCAAATACACTTTACATAGCAACAAACACGCGATGCATGTCACACACTTCAATGATTCATACATACATACATACATACATACATGCATGCATTCATTCATTCAAACAACACAGCAAACACAGCAAAGAACACACATCACGCACACACCTCATTTTAACAGCAGAACAAGCAGAGAAAAGCGCACACATCGCGCACACACATCATTCAAACAGCACAGCAAGCAGAGCACGCACATCACGCACGAACACCTCATTCAAACAGCAGAGCAAGCACAGCACAGCGCACACATCACGCACGAACACCTCATTCAAACAACACAGCAAGCACAGCAAGCAGAGCACGCACATCAGGGGAAGCCCGCTTGGCCAGCTCCGCCTCCAGCGCCGCACGGCCATCCTCAGACCCCGCAGCCTTCACCAGCAGCGCATGCGTGTTCACCGCAACAGCGCGCGCGTTCGGGTCTGAGATCTCCCTCCCGATCTTGTCCACCTCAGGCAGCAGCGTGGCCATGAAGGGGGCAAGGTCCGCAGCGTTCTCCACCAGTTTCACCATGTTAGAGATGATGACTGCGGTCTGGCGCTTGATGGCGGTGTTTCGATCCCTGAGGCCGCGCACCAGTAGAGGCACCATGACGGACAGCATCTTAGACTCCACGGGCTGTGCAAAGGTGGTGGCCGCGAGCTTTGTGATGGTGTCAGGGACGGTTGTGGGCTTGAGGATGCACTGGATGATGTCCTGCGGGGCGGGGCACAGGGTCTGAGTCAAGCATGCAGCTGTAACGGTACTGTAGGGATGCTCTGAGACAAGGATGCAGCTGTAACGGTACTGTAGGGATGCTCTGAGACAAGGATGCAGCTGTAACGGTACTGTAGGGATGCAGCTGTAACGGTAATGTCACGGTACTATCAGGCATTGGCAGTACAGTAACATCTCTTTAATCCGAGCACCTTTGTGCCTATCCATAGGTGGTGGACTACAGTGAGTGGCGGATACTCGAGCGTCACTTGAACGTATGGAGAGCTGCTTGGACTCGTCTTTCTGGCAGAATTCTGGCGGATAAAAGCGAGTGACGGATAAACAAGTGACGGGTTAACAAGCTGCTACTGCAAAGGGCTCCGCACATGAGCGTGAGCTGCACAGGGCTCTGCCTCTTAGCGTGAGGTGTGCAGCTCACAATAAGCTGTCAGCAAAACAAGGACAAAGCCTGTGTCCTTGTCTTGCTGACAGTATGACTGTGGGAAAATAAAGGTTGTTTAACAGGCTCAGTCGCATGCTGACTGCATGCTAGCTCCTTCATACCAGTATCGCTGTGGGAAACAAAAGGTATCTTCACAGGCTGAGCCGCGTGCAGACTGCACGCTAGCTCCTTCACACTACTACAACCAGTGACACATGCATGCTGTGCCCAAGAGACAGAACCTAGTGAGCCAGTTAGTTTTGAAGGGCTGCCTTCTAACTAAGTTGAACCAGAAATACAAACGCTGTATGCTAGCGTTTAGCTATTTAGGTTCATGCCTATTCACTACCTTTCTGGTTTGTAAAAAGCGACTGATGGTTGATCAAAGAATGAGGGGCGGGGGGAGAACACACCGGTAGAAGCGGCTCCAGGTCTCGGTTGTTAACAAGTGTCAACGCCACCTGCATTGCTGCCAGCGCAGCGTCTCGGACCTCCTCACGGGCGTCTGTCAACAGTTCCCTGAGGTGAGGGAAGATGGCAGGTAAGGACGGGGCGGAAGCTGAAGGAGCACGGGTCAGGATGTCATTCAGCAGCACGCATGCTGCGTTCTTCTGCTGCCACCTTGCAGTGCTTGTCATCGCTTCTGTGATCTTTGGGAGAACAAACCGAGCCCCATAAGGGCACATGTTGTTAACAGCCGCACGGCCAGCACGAAGGGCAGCTGTGTGTACTTCTGGGGCCTTGTCCGCGGCGCCGTCGAGGATGGAGGGCACGAAGGGGATGAGGTAGGGCTCCACTGCGCTCTTGCAGATCTCGCTGATTGCTGTTAGGAGCAGGAAGGCGCCGGCTCGAGTGGCGGGGGTCTTTACGGTGAGACCAGACTCAAGAGAGGTTAGGACATGGGCTGTCCGGAGAACCATAATGTCTGCAGTGAGGTTGAAATTCTTTTTTACTTGGGAGGGGTTGGTATCCTGGGCTCGGCAGCTCGATGCTGGGTTGGTAGGGAAAGTGACTGTGTTGCCAGGTCACCGCATGCGTTTTAGTGGTGGCTGCGTTGCACATCGATTCTGAAACGGGAACATGTCTAGAATTGTAAGACAGTGTGCTAGGGATGCAGAGCATTGAGTTAAGAAGGCATTTATAACATGCAGGACGAAACCACCTGGGCAGTGACAGTCTTCATGTCAAGAATGCGCTGAAGAAGGACCATCAGGCCTCGTACCCTCCTTGACGGCATGTCCGACTTTGCTTGCAGCTGTGTGCTTGTCATCTTTGGATGCTGTTTCGCTGAGTACTGTGTCCACTGACGCCGCCACCGCTTCGTCCTGTTCAGTCATCTGCAGGTTCATTGCTGACAGGTTTTTGGGAGGCTCCGGCTTCGGTTTCAGTTTTGGAGGTCTTCCTTCCTTTGATGACATTGGTGGCGAGGCCACGCTGTTCGTATCCATGCCAGAAGCGGCTTGCGTTGGTGTGCAGCCAGCAGCGTTCGCATCCATCTAAAGGCAGTCTTCTGTGCAATCGCCACCTGTGAACGATTGAGGTGATGTATTTTCTAGTTATTTGTTTGTTTCCTCTGCACTGCACAAGCGTGGCAGCACCACTGTGCACATGCAGCGGGCAGGGCTGTGGGGACTGAAGCGATCAAGATGGTGCAGAGAGTGCAGTTGGAGCATCTGCAAAACATAAAGTAGTAGTAGTCACAATGGCGGTGTAGCATCTTTGCACATGCACGTTGTGAGCATCAAACGTGTAAATATACCTTGCAGTGCACGGAGCTTGTCGCAGGTGCCAATACATCCAACGAAGCACAGAAGTTAAACCGACAAGAAATGTATATACTTGATAGAAGATTACATGCAAATGCACGTGCTACAGAGCGCCTGGTGTCTGTGCATCGAAGTGCAGCAGATGAACCAGCAGGAAAGAGTGGAGTACGCGAACCTGCTTACCGTGGGCGAGAGAAAAAAATACGGCTGATACAAAGTAAGAAACTAAATGATCCCCGCCAAGCACTGTTCAGCGTAGGAAAAAGAAACAATCCAGCGCCGGCTGATGCTTGAACGTGTTCCCCGCAAGATGCGAACTTCGAACAGACTTGTCATCTCACAGAGAACAACTGTGACTTGTCAGGCTAGTACGGCGCGAACAAGCGCAGCGAGTGTGACAGAATTGTGAGCGCTCAACCATGACGTCCAATGCATATGAGTGGACGGCTGGCTATCACAGTGTCTTGACTGGGAAGCTGTTACAACGGCAATTGCTGCGTGAAATGAGCGTAGAATGATACTACAGAGACTCTGTCCACCATGAACGAGGAAAGGAAACAACCACACCCATTGTATGAATCAGCACAAGTACTCGACTGCAAGACACTGGGGCCCTCAAAAGGCAGGCGAACACATCACCTACAGAGGTGCAAAATCAATGCGACATAGCATGCTCTGCAACCGAGGAACGGTATGACATCAGCCCATCAGAACACCTATAGCTACTGCATGCCTTGACACTACATCATCATGCACCAGTTCTCCGGCCTGGGTTAGGACGAGTGGCACGTTTGTCATCTTTTGACATCTGCTGCTTCAGGGCGAGAAGGAATGCGGCGATAGCATCTTCCTCAGTTGGTGGACCCTGCACATGGAAAGTCACATGTGTACATTAGGTCACTCAGAGAGGGCACTTTCGTGGCTGACATACACATATTCATGCTACATTCTCGCCGTGTAATGGATGCGACTGAGAATGGCACGGGGACTCGCACCTGGGACATGAAGTGCTTCGACACCGCATCCACTATCTCTTCTCTTGAAGCACCAGCATTGGTTTCCATCTTGTGCTTCGATATGTACTTCTGAAGAGTGCCAGGCTGCAGACGAGGAAAAAGGTCAAGCGATATGACGAAGAGAACTCTGGTCTCAACGCAGCACAAAGCGATGAGACGCTATTTCCACGGGACGACGTGTACATCTGAACGGCGTTTGACGCCAGATTGTTTGAAACACGAATGCCCTGACAAGTTGTGCGTGTGTGCGTGTGTACAACACACTGCAAACAAAGCTGGGGGGGCAGCACGGAGGTTGGCAAGCGAGAGGACGAGTCGGAGATGCACCTCACACTTAGAGAAGTCTACTTTGGAATTACGTTGAGCAGCCGCTCGTTGTGGCCTCCTGCGTCCCGCCTGCATTCTGAAGGCTGCCTCTCGCAACAAAAATGCAACACACCCGCACAAGCCTGTCGAGTACGTTGAAGACCAAGGTTAACTTTGAAGTCTGTGCTCATCACACTCTAGCTGTAATCTTGTATCAAGCCTGATCAGACCAATGCTCCAAACCATGTCGAGCGCGAGTGCGATCGCGCGAGCTAGCTCGCATAAAATGATGCATGGGTCTTGGGGCACGTGCACCGGCCAGCCGCAGCTGGGATGAGCTAATCGAAACAAAACGAAAACGAGCCCCCATTTACACCCATAGTTGCCCAAATCACGGCTAAAGACAACGAAGTCCAACCGGAAAGGTAGTGAATAGGCATGAACCCAAATAGCCAAAAGCAACTAAGACAAATATCCACCACTTCACTCGAATGGCACAACAGCACCATCACGCACATGTGACTGCATCAGGTTAGACTGCGCTGCATACCAGCCTGCATCAAGTAACTGGTGATCACTTCAGGCAAACTGAAGTAGTACCTTCAAGTGTTGGTGACAGAGATTGCAGCTAGTGATTTAGGATCTGATGACATCAAAGAGGTTGTGATGGAGGAGAACTCTACCCCACTGGCAAGCTGTTTCCCCCGAAAGGGCCCCGGGGCACTGCGCCTTGAAAAAGACAGGGGCACTGTGCCTACACAAAGAACGCCAACCTAGCAGGCCCCCTGCCCCCCTGCGCCCGCTTGCGTGCCTTTCTGCGTCCCCATTTCCTCTCTCCTGTCTGTCTTAAGTGCTCGCGTGCTGTGTCCCTTCCGGGCGCTGGCACTTCTGCTAGTTCTGCAGTTTTGGCTGAGGCTGCCCTGCGTGGTTGGCCCTCCTCCCCCGCACTTCGGAGTGCTAAGGCCCATTCCCTTTGGGGTGAGAGTCATCCTTGACTTGCTTTCTACATATTTCGAGGATCGGCTGAACAGGTGAACCTCTGGAACAGGCGAACAGGAAGCTCTGGAACAGGCGAAGCTCTGGAGACACTGCAAGATGCTATCGTCATGGAGTAGTGCAGTGACCAGGCAACTCTGTTGTGAGCCAATGGCTAACGAGTGTCCTCCCAACGATGCCCTCTCACACACTCCTCATACCCAGCGAGGAACGTGATGGAGGTGGTCTACATTGAAGGGTAGACAACTTGATGCCCTTCGCACATTTCAAGCACACACTCTTGATAAACACACGCTCCTGGATCCTTGTCCCCGGTCCCTTACCCCTTCTACCGCCAGCCCGCGGCCACCCAGCTGGCCTCCTGTTGTAGTCTCTCCTGGTTGTGACTGGCGGGGGCCGCCTCTGGTGGTGACTTGGCCGCAGCGTCGATCCGTCCGTTCTGCGCAGCGGTGTTTCACCGTTGTGCTGCTGACGTGTTTTGCTTGTGCGTGTACGTAGGATATGGCGCTGTCTCTGTGGTGGTGGCTAGATGTTTTCTGTGTTCCGCCTTGGTGCGATTTCTGCTTGGTGGGTGTTGTGCGGTTGCTGGTTATGGTGTTACTGTTCCTGGTTCGTTTCAGATGCTCTCTGGTGGTGCACCTGTCGTGCTTGTGAGCTCTAGTAAAATAAACTGCAAAGGTAGTAAATAGGCATGAACCCAAATAGCCAAAATCAACTAACACAAAACATCCACCACTTCACTCGAATGG